>QGSO01001178.1:85759-106782 GCA_011037825.1 Carya cathayensis
CGAAGGATTCCTTCCCTTGTGTGAGACTCTTGAACAATTCGTTGAAGTACAACAATTTGTTCTTTAAGCTTTTCAACCTCATGGTTTTTGGCTTGTACCCGCTGGGAAAAAGCAACAATAGAGGATGAGTAGCGAGTCCCGAGACTCACCAAGTCGTAGATAGCATCGGAATCTGACTTATTAGCCATACTATTATTTTCTTGCTGCAACATGGCACCAATGGCAGCTGTAGAAAGGACAGGAGGTTGAGGTGCTGAATACCTCATGGATGCATCTAGATGAATGTTAGAAGAATGAGCCATGGAGAGAAGAATTGAAAACTTAAAGCGAGAATGTTGAAGGAATACAGATGAGTTATAGATATAAGAAGAAAACTTGATGCGGATTGGATGAACTTTAAGACTGATTTTATAGAGATAGTATAAAGAACAAGACGAGCTATCATCCAAGTCAAAAAGCAATGTGATTTTTTTCCGATCGGTGAAAATGACATTTTTTAGAAACTCGGAGCCTTCAATCTCGTTTGTCAACAACATCAGGCGATTTTTTCAAATCTCCAGCCACACTTGTCGGGTCACGGACGGATCCAATTACTATCTACAGTGTCTACAATACACCGTTTTCTTCAGACCATTTATTTGCTGCGGATCCTTTTTAATGATGCCAAAAGGGGGAGAAGTTTTAGACTAGAACATTAACATTGTTTAAATTGTTAAACTTATTATATATGCTTAGAATTATATTTATATTTTTGCTTGAAAAACTAACGCACATTCACAGGGGAGTTTAAGTATTAATACAGGCTTCAGATTCTATCAAGTATTTGTCATCATCAAAAAAGGGAAGATTGTTGAACCTAAAGTTTCAAATTTTGTGTAATTATATATTTACACATGGATTTTGATGATAACAAATGAATTCAAAGAATGAAGGAGTCTCAAGCTCAATTTGTCCACACAATGGAGTCAAGCACATCAAGGAACCAAGCATGAGCAAGAAGGAAACAAGTTCACATTAAAGTCATAGAGAAATGTTGTAAATCTTTTAAAATTCGAAATTAGAATTAAGGATCAAAAATTAATATTTTATCATAAAGTATTAAAATACATTTTCCACATGTGCATGAATTTTTTTTAAATTAAATTTGAAAATTTTGAAAGATAATTGATTGTCATCTTTCACATGTGCATGCCATGATTAAAGGTTTGAACTTTGAAAATATTAAAGATGATTGATTGTCATCTTTCACATGTGCATGTTTTATTTGAATATTTTCAAAAGTGATTGATGCTTTTCTTGACTTATGCAAAAGGAAGATGTCTTTGTTTTGAAAAATTTGAAAAGTAAAGTGTGTTTCTTTTGTCATATGCAAAAAGTAAAAGATTAGGTTTTGATTTTTTTGAAAAGAAAAGTGTGCTCCTTTTGTCATATGCAAAAAGTAAAAAGATTTGATTTGAATTTTTGAAAAGTGAATGATGATATCTTTGACATGTGAATCTTTTTAAATTTGAATATGAAGTCTCATATGCCTATAAATAGATCATTTGAGAGCTTCACATTCACAACACCAAGAGCATACAACTCTCATTCAAAGCTTTCATTCTCTCTTCTCTAAGCATTGAGCCTTAACCCTTGTTCATTTTGAGAGATATAGTTTGTGCTTGTATTGTTCTTATTTCACTCATTGAGGAGTGTTTTCTGATATCCTACCCACTATCAATTCTTGTATCAGTAAAAGGGTGTGTACAACCCTTGTGCGTGTAGAAAGTGTTCTACACAGGGAATCGTTGAATCACCACGTGTAAGGTGATTGCAAGTGTAGAGGGTGTTCGACACGGATCTTTTGTAGCGGTGTTGTTCAAAGGTGTAATAGGTTTCTATCTCCACCTGAAGGAGATTGAATAGTGAATTCGGAGATTTTCAATGGGTAGCTTGAGGCGAGGACGTAGGCAGTGGGGCCGAACCTCGTTAACATACTGAGCTTACTTCTCTCTTACCCTTACTCTTTATAGTTATTGTTGTTTCATATTTTGTTTATATTTTATATTGTATATTTGATTTATAATTGTTATTTTTTTAAATACAACTCAATTCACCTCCCTCTTGTGTTAGTCATCTGGGCAACACATTTAGATGCAAAAGGGATGTTGAGTTTCTGGATATTAGCATCAACAGACAAGCTATTCCAAAAGCATCTCCACATGAAAATCGAAACTCTACTTGAAATGGCTTTGTGCCAAACCCATTTAGACCAACTAACACTCTGACCAATATTGCCACGAATTGAAGACCAAACAGATTTGGTGGTAAAGACACATGATTTGGAAGCAAGCCAAACCAACTTGTCCCTCCCTTCCCTCAACCATAGTTGCTTGGCCATAATGCAACTACTTATCTCCTCACCCACCAATTCCTTGAGCAAGATTGAGTTCCAACCAATGCCCTCCTAGACCTCCTTCACTTTCAGCTGTTATTGTTGCACATGGGTCACTTTCAAACCATGGCATTGTTAGATGAAGATGAATTAATTATAGTGTATACACGAAAATGAGGTGTGGTTGTTGCCATAACTTATTGGAGGAAGGCTCCTTGACAAATATAGGCAACAATTTACTCGCTTTGTCGGGATATGCACGTACAGACCAGGTAGACATGATAGGGGCAAGGGAGCATAGGATGGCCTCATTCACATGCATGGAGGGCATACTAATTACTAAATGAGGGTAATAGCTAGCCCTACTTTCAATGAAATTTATTTCATTTTTTACATCTACCCTAACCTTAAAACCAGGTCATAGGGCTCACTAATTGCAACTATGATCTAAGAGTAATGCTATACACCACACGACTATCTTACTTTCATCCTACTATATAAGATGTGACACATTTATCACCATTAAATGATAAAAAATCATCCAATGATAATAAATATGTTACATTTTATATAGTGAGATGAAAAAATGATGGTGGTGTGGTATATAGAATTTTCTATAATCTAAAATGTGACTAATGGGAAAACATCTTCAAGGGGAATAGAAACACGAAAGCTATATAGTACGTACGTACTTGAGTGAGCATCAATCTGACCTACTTGTTCATGATGATTTATAAATAATTAATATGTAACTAGTTTATGTTTATCCATAATAACAATATAATATATGTCTACATAAATTACAAATATATACACATATATAATATGATAGTAAATATCAACATTTCATATATTTTTCTCACATACTTGTATATGGAATTATTAAATCTTATTGACTAACTATTGTATAAATTATAACATATAGCTATGAAGTATATTCAATATATAGGTACAAGTGAATAGGCTAAGTAATTATGTTACATATTATATATTTTATTATAAAATATATAATATATATAGTTAAGGTTTATATAGTTAAGACTTAAAATATATAGTTAAGGCTTATATTATTAACTAATATATATATATAAATGTAAATATATATTTATTAATATATGAATGAGGTTTAATCGAGTCGACCTAATGAGTCGACTCAATCATAGACGAGCAGGTCTTAACAAACCTTAACTAAGTTGAGTCAAGTTTAGTCAAATATATGTCGTTTACTAATCAAGCGGGTATTTACTTTCACGGTCAAGCTTTTTTTTCACTAGTCGAGTTCAATTCGAGTTTAACCAGACTAGTATCAAGTGACCAATTGAACATACTGGTTCATTTAATTTAAATTTATTTACATTTAAACTAGTGTGATCTACATGTAACATTTGAATTTGAATTGTATATCAGGTTTATGTTATGGAAGATCTTTATGTGTTGAAGATTCGGTCTTGCATGCTAAGTCATGAGGAGTAATCTCTATATCTAGTGAAATGCGTAACTCTGTTTTGGCATTAAGAACCAAAACAATTCCATACACTTTGTGTTATCTTTCATGGTATCATTTACATTTTAAGTCACGATTTTCCTCTCGATCCTGATGGCATCTTCCTCTTCTGCTCCCATTACTTTTCCTAATTTTGCTCAGCTTGGAGCTATCAAGCTCGATAGTTCCAACTTTCTTAGTTGGATCTCTCTTACTATTCCGGTCAATCGCACTTATGACTTGATGGGTATTGTTAATGACTTTCTACCACTTATGAAGAGTTGCGATGTGAAAACCTCCAGGGTGAGTATGGCATTCAGAGGATGGTAGAGGTATTTGGCACACTATCCGAGCTTATACCACATCTTATAAACACTTGTTACAACATTGAGGAAATTGAGACCTAGCTTAACTCCATTTTAAAATGAATATATATCGATGCTAAAAAATCTCAATAATTAATCTTCCTCGTAGAAAGATTAATTACATGGTGGAAAACCAATCTCAAGCGATCAAATACCCTTAAGAATGGACGTTTGGTGCCTCTGGAGATATAACTGAACTAGGATGTAAGGACGGGGGCAAGAAAAAAAATACTCTTTATAGCTTAATTTATTGGCCCATCGCTGCTTAGCCTGTTAATGGATGCAATTGCCTGTAAAATGAGCAATAGAGTTGCCGAGTTGGGTCTTGAAAAGCCAAATGTTGTAGTCCAGAATGGAGCATCGGTGCCGGTGTTCCAAAACTGTGGGCTTAGGTCATGGCAATGGCCTTTTTTGAAATTTTCATCGGCCTGTAAATCTCATAAAGGCCACAACAAAATATCAACAACCAAAAAAACAGTTATTTAAATTTTGGAACCCACTTAACTTTTAGCTAGAATTTCACACATTATATATTTTTTTAATCAACATTATTGTTTGATATAGAATGAGTAAGCCTGCCCATTGGGAATTAATTCTCAAAAGCAAAAGGTCGAGAAAGAAATGACAGAAACTGAAGGAGATGAAAAGTCAAGAAAGTTAAGTAAGACATAGAAGAAAAGTGAAATAGACATTCATTTGACAATATATCAGCCACTTGCCTAGAAAATGGGATTTTTCTAGATACAAACAAGCATGATCTTCTTCGTGCATGTTTGGGGTTGCGGTGGAAAATATAGCTTATAACTTTAGAACTTATAGCTTTTAACTTAAATAAAAAATTCTATTATTAAAAAGTCATTTAATGTTTGGTAACCATGTCTCTAAAGTACTTTTAAAGTTAGTTATATTAATTTTTAAAAAATATACAGTTATCTGCAGGAGCTTTTCGATAAAAGCTTCAATTTGGTGCTTTTTAAAAAAGTAGATTTTCAGCTTATTTAGGTGATTAAAGTACTTTTTATAAATTTACCAAACATATCATTTTTTCTTTAAAAGAGCTTTTAAACAATTAAAAGTACTTTTAAAGCTTTCAAACTCAATTCCAAACAGGCTCTTCCTCTAGGCAACAAGGGCTTCTTCATCTTGGGGCTGAAAGGAAAATTGGTCTTCTCTAACCTCCATTTAACTAAGAGATATGTGAGAGATCACGAGGAACTGTAAAACTTGTCAAGTATAGTATGGATTTATCTCAAAAAACTTAATAGATGTAGGCTTTTATAGTAAATTATGTAAATATTTGATCTTTTCTTATTTATCTTTTATTTCTTATGTATTCTCATAGATGATCACAAGATCTCACCGTATCAACACCCACGTCACCATTGTGGGTTCATTCACGTACCAAAAATAACATCAACAATTATACTTATTTGCCATAATCAGTAAACTTCAAACTTTAATAAACGAGTTAACTTTGACTACAGATCGGCCTTCAACTCTCTTGTTTTTGTTTGATGAGTATTATATTAAACTTTCTACAACGTCCACAAACTAATTTTGAATAAGATTGGTCAACATTGTACAACATCCACCAAATCTTCAGAAATCAGAGACCATCCTAGAAAAGACACAAGGCTTATGACCTTGAGGGTTTTTTTTTTTTTCTTTAAGAAGGATTTAATTATGAGTCATGCTACGGAGCAGCCACTGCACAAGGATTTAAACAAAACGTTTTCTTCTCTCACTCACCCATCTCTCAACCCCCCCTCCCCCTACCCGATCCCTCTTTCAGGTCACCCAGACCTGCAAAGCTGTGCACCACCTACAATGCCACCGGCTACCACCATCACCACCCCCTCACGCTGGCCCCTCCAACCACCTACAAACTTCCATCGAAACTCCCACGCGCAGCCCCCTCTCTCAACCTGAAATGGGTTCTACTACACAGTTTGCCGCTGCTACTATCGCCGTCATCAGCCTCCAACCCCACCGTCGAGCACCACTGAGCCCTTGACCTCCCTCCTAGCCACCGTCGATCTTCCATAGCACGGCGGCCCTCTCCCTCTCTTTCCCGAAATGGGTTTCACCCATACACGAGTTCTCCACCTTAGCTTGCCGAACATCGCCACCCACGGCTTCCGCCACCTCGAGCCTCCACTGGCCACCATCGACCTACCCCAGCCACCCATAGCCCCAATTTCCCCCACCCACACCCTCACTCTCCCATGGGTTTCTCCACCCATTTGGTCTAGATCCGCCGCCCTCCAGCCACCGTGCCGCCTCTCCCTCAAATAACATTTCGTTGGTCTATTTTTCTCGATAAATACTTCTCCAGGTGGAGTGACACTTCAAGATTAAATAAAAAGAAAAAAAGCAAAACTGTTACAATCATGACTGAGATGGAGGGGGAGGGGGAGGGGTTTGGACAGAGATGAAGGGGGAGCGGTGAGGGACTGAGATGGAAGGGAAGGGGTTAGGGCAGAGGGCAAGGGGAAGGGGGTTGGAGTGAGAGATGCTGGTTTGAGGGTGGGGAGGGCTTAGAACGAAGAAGACGAAGGGCTGAGGAGGTTCGGGAGGGGCGAACGTGCGTTACATTGGTTTTGTTGTAGGGTATTTTTGGTATTTTACTTAAGACACGTAAGGTGTGTATCGGCTACTCCACAACAGTGGCTGCTCTCTAGACTTATTCTTTAATTATATACACAATTAAACCAAGATGCGTGTATTGACAGTGTTTTTGTTGGTTTTATTATTCATCATTTATTTATTTTTGACGTGTGTATATATATATTGTAATGTAGAATGTTCTTCGAGGTTTTGCTGGCTTTTGGTGCGCCAGCCAAACCAAATCGCTGAAAAATAAAGAATAAAAAACTACTAAAAATAATGCAATTGGATTGGAATATATATGATTAGTGATTTACAGCTCGTAAAGTATAAAGGTAAAGAAAATAAAGACCAAGTCACCAAGGTCAAAGACTCCGAGTCCTGCCGCTAGTTTTCCGTTTTTTATTTATTTTCTCTTTGTTTTCTGCGTCTCTCGTTGTTTCTCTTCTTCTACGATCCCTTTTGAAAAAGAAGGTAATCAGGGAGATACAGAGAGAGAAACATGGAAAGCATGGCAGTGTGGCAAGGAGCGACTCTGTGCGGAATCGTGGCATGGATTGTGATGGCTTCACACCTCAATGTAACCCGCAAGCTTAGATCTTTCTTCCAACCATGGGTGGCTCGCCATGTTATCAACGGGACCCCTCGCCTCCTTCAGATCCAGGTTCCAATCAATTTCTGCTACTAAATATGGAACCCATATGATCATGCTTGCTGAATTATGTGTACATATGGTTTCTTTTACAACTTAATTCATTTTTTGGGTCGGTTTTGCAGAAATACGAGCATAGGTTTCTGGATGCTCTGTTCTCTGGGTTGTCCTGTGTCGTGTCGGTGCCCTTTTGCACTGCCTTTCTTCCTCTGCTCTTCTGGGTATGTTCTGCCTCTCTATAATGTGGTTACTCTTGGAATCTGAGTTGGGTTTTTGTTGTGTTAGGGATTTTGGTGCAGTCATATTTACCAACATTTGAAATATTTTTACAAGTAGTAGGCTGTACTCTTCATTGGTGCCAAGTAACTTAGTACTGTGTGCCGCTCCTGATCATCTATTTTAATATTATTCCAACGTTTAAACTTTCTGCCTTATGGTTTCTGAGGTAATAATTTACTATTCTTATTCGATTGGATAAGGGGGATTTTTCTTATATTCGGAAAAATTGTAAAGGCTATGGGGGCTAAGTTTCTTTATTCTTTTTTTTTTAAAAAAAAAAAAACAAAGTATAGGTGCTGGTCTTTTATTGGTGTTGGTGTTTGGGATGTTTTTATTGTTTATTTATAAACTCCTTGTGTCTTGATTGGTTTCACGGTTTTCTTTCGTTATAAATGATAGTTTTTTTTAATAAAATTAAGAGGGGATTACTCTTAAACATGTAACATCTTTCTCTTCTTAAAAGAAGAAAAAAATCATCTCAAACAAATTATATAAGTTGTATAATAATCAGTGTGGACTTTAGTAATTATCTCTCTTCTAATTGCAAAAACCATTTAAGAGAGAGAAGTATATTACAAAGTCTAGATCCTCATAAATGCCCAATTATTTAACTAGTGGCGTAAACTATTAGCTAATCTGGTATTGTACGGACGAAGGTCTAGGCTATCCAAACATACTATATTTCACCTCTAAATTTTTAAAATATCCACTTAAATAAACTAAAAAATTAACAATAAAACAGTAAAAACTAACGTGAACAGTGTATGAACAGTACAAATTTGATTTAAACAGTGCATAAACAGTACAAAATTGACAAAAACAATACAAAATATCAAGGATTCGAAAACTCTATAAAGCAATAGAACCCACACATTTTTCAAATGTCAAAAATTAAAAAATATCTCATCTCATGTCACTATCTAAATACATATTTTTTTTATAAACTATTTCATCTTATCTTAATTTAAATTTTTCATTACTATTTAAAATATCTCGTGTCATCTCATCTAAATGGAATAGTAACCCTATAAATTGTAGCGATATCCAAACGTTGTATTGGCAAATTTCACGTTTATACAAAAACTCAAATACTTGGTACATTAATGGTACTCATGGAGTCTGTATGCCCAAGCTCTTTCCCTTTAGCCTCCAAAAACGTAGTCACAGTACCGTCAGAGAAGCATGACCTTTGGTTGACGAAGATCAGGAGGAATGGCATAAGGCTAGGCGATGGGAACGCAACAAAATCTTGTAGAAAGTTTTCCATGATCTCGTCTGGAAGATATGCAATGACAAGAATAAAACAGTACGGTACCGTTGCTTCAGTAACTGACGTTGAAAGTTTAGATTCAAACCGTAATTACAAAAAGATCCAAGGAGATGGTTCTGTGAAGGATACCGTGCCTTATGGTGGATCAAACGTCTCTACTACTTTTGCGAAGATGAATGAAGGAATTGGAGTCATAAATTTTATTAGAGGGAAGAATTTTTTCATCATGGGTGCTACTGGATTCCTAGCCAAAGGTATACTACATTACTACGTACTTTTAACAATTCTTCTATATAAATTTATATAATATTCGATACACACTCGACACGTCATAATTAGCTATCAGTTTTTCACAATTTCTCCTAGCTTGGAATAGAAAAACAATTGACATCTAGGTACTCCAAAATGTCTCACTTACTTACTATTATATATTATCCATCGGTCGTTTATTTGTTTATTTACTTGACCAACCATCGATCATTAATGATTGTGTTAACGTACAGTGCTTGTGTTGGGAATTTGGACCTCCCAAATTCACCCCCCCTAGGATCTACCCTTTGCAGGAGTGACAAGAAAAATAGAGAAATAATAACAACACAAGAAATTTACGTGGAAACTCCAAAACAGGAGAAAAACCACCAGACCCAAAGAAGAAAATTCACTATGTGAAAAATTGTTACAATCACACAATTTTTCTCCTCACCCCAAACACACTCACAAAGCTATCCCACTAGTAAAACTTTAACTTTACACCTCTTTCCCTTTTATACTTAAAAGGCTAATAGAGGAATTTAACTAAAGTCAAAAGTTACTAGATAAGCTTCCAACTGGTGCACTTAAACTAAGTGGCTAAACCTCTTATTTATAAGTTGAGCCTTATGCTATTTCCTTTAATCCCACCGATGTGGGACTAACAAATGAGCAACACTCAACAATCTCCACCTTGCGATTTTGACTAGTCCCACAGCCAAGCTCCACCTCAATGAAGATCTTCATAACTTCCGCTATCATGCTTCACCATAAAAGCATACTCACTCAGAATAAACCAATTCCAAGCATTTCATTTCGGGCCATGTCGAAAACAACCTTGCTGAAAATTTATGGTGTAACTTCCACGTTTGGCTCTCCTGGAAGTTCATCAGCCATCGACATGAATTTCCACCACACACCCTGCATCAATGCCAAACCAATGCTCGTGTGCAAACTTGTGGACCTGCTAATATTAACACATCCTCTATCATGGCAACTTTGGGAATTAACGGCATGCCATGAGGACGAACATGTCCCTTTTTCCATGGAGAGAGACACAACGTTAGCATCAATACCAGTATCTCCATTTACTGACTTGGAGCCACTTGCCGAACCAGCTCCTTGTACTAGCCGTTTCACCAGTCGCTAGAATCACTGCTGACTTCATGGGTTGATCTGCCCTTCCACACCTTGTGTAAACCAATTTCTCCATCTCATTCCTAATATCGTTTTGATGAATTTTTACCGTAGAAATGAATAGTACCTCACTAAGTAAGTTCCCAGGAAAGATTGGAGGGTCACAATGGACACACTTAAAATTTCTAATCTCCTAGACAGAACCTCCTTAGACTATACGTATTCACACTACCACACCAAAACTCCACCCCACAAAAAGAACCTAGTGGCTCTGATACCAATTGTTGGGAATTTGGACCTCCCAAATTCACCCCCCCTAGGATCTACCCTTTGCAGGAGTGACAAGAAAAATAGAGAAATAATAACAACACAAGAAATTTACGTGGAAACTCCAAAACAGGAGAAAAACCACCAGACCCAAAGAAGAAAATTCACTATGTGAAAAATTGTTACAATCACACAATTTTTCTCCTCAGCCCAAACACACCCACAAAGCTACCCCACTAGTAAAACTTTAACTTTACACCTCTTTCCCTTTTATACTTAAAAGGCTAATAGAAGAATTTAACTAAAGTCAAAAGTTACTAGATAAGCTTTCAACTGGTGCACTTAAACTAAGAGGCTAAACCTCTTATTTATAAGTTGAGCCTTATGCTATTTCCTTTAATCCCACCGATGTGGGACTAACAAATGAGCAACACTCAACAGCTTGTTGAGAAGATTTTACGGGCAGTGCCAGATGTGGGTAAGATATTTCTTTTGATCAAGGCGGAAAACAAGGAAGCTGCAAATGAAAGATTGAAAAGCGAAGTATGTGTTCGATGAAATTATATCTTTGAAATTAACTTACCGATCGATGTAGTACACTGTTTCTTTTTGTCACAACCTTGAACAATGCTTTTGTTCAGATAATAAATTCTGAGCTTTTCAAGTGTCTTCGACAAATTCATGGGAATTCCTACGAAGACTTCATGTTGAGCAAACTGGTTAGTGTAGTTGGAAATGTCCGTAAGCCTAATCTTGGCTTAGAAGTAGACGTGGCTGATGTGATTCGAAAAGAAGCAAATATTATTGTGAATTCTGCAGCGACTACAAACTTTCGTGAAAGGTTATACAATATATGTATATTTTTATATATATATATATATACACATACAGCTTCTTAATTACAATGGTTACTTCAAAAAAGATATATATACTAATTATGAAGTGATCATTCGCTATTGGTTTTTGTGGAAAAGCAGATATGATGTTGCTATTGATATAAACACAAGAGGACCTTATCTGCTTATGAGCTTTGCGAAGAAGTGCAAGAAACTCGAGCTTCTCTTGCATGTATCAACAGGTATATTGATTATAAAGGCCCGAATAAAGCTTAAAACTGTACGTTATCATGTTGGAACCACGCGGGCATTATAGAATAATGTTGTTATATATAGATATGGGGAATTGATATATCTTACTTGCAGTACTGTTGTGGCATTTATATATGTTCTCATGTAGATTTAATTGGTTTGTTTGGGGATGAGCGAAACGCACATGAAAACAGATGATGGAGAATAGAGTACGTAAGGGGTGGAAGAGTGATATATGTCATAATTCATATACACTGGTGCTGTTGGTGGCAGATGATCGCCTTCGAATAATAGCAAACACATGCATGCAAAGATTCATGAATCGATAACTATTTATTGTAGAACCAAATATGTAATTAATTAATTTGTAGACTTCATAAAGTGAATGATTTTCGCTAAAATTTCATATTTTTATCAGTACTTTGTTTAAAGTAAATGGATTTCAAATTGGCTCTTTAATGCACTGGATCGAAGAGAAACTATTGCAAAAATTTTAGAAAACATTTACTCATGGATAACTTCAGGATCTAATATTTATATTGATCAATATGTTTATTTAATTAATCTTAAATCCTAAAATATCTAATTTCTTTCAGTTATATACTTTGACCAGTACTCCTGATTATATATAACAAATCTTGGTTCATCGATCCTTGGCCATCACGGGATTGCCATTCCAATACGTACCTCTCAAAATTTACTCAAATATATATTGTCTAAATTTTTTCAAAATGACCGTCTCTATCTTTGTCGATCACTCCTTGATATCACCAACTGAAAGCAATAACAAGTATATATATATATATATATATATAGATATATGAAAAATGATATTTATAGCCAATATGCAAGTATCACGTACTAGTAAATATATGTGAGATTCATATAAAAAAATTAATTATTTAATAAATACTGTCATTTAAAAATAAAAATAAAAAGAATGTACGAGGTGTTTGTATAATCTATGACTATTGTATCAATTTAGGATTATTCAAGATCTATATCGGTTGCTTTTTAGAGCATTCTCACTAGGTTATGCATTTCTAAAATATATTGTAATTTTTGACTATTAGATATAAAACAAACTTGCAATGGATTATCTATTAACAAAATTTGTAGCTTTTAGCTACAGTATCGGTAAAGAAAATATCAAATTTGGTCTACACTGTACAAAGAGTAAATTTTATTTTATTATTTTTTATAACACTCACTCTCTTCTCTCTATTTACATCCATAAGTTTCCATAAGTTTTTTTAAATTAAATAGCAAAATGTGATAAAATAAAATAAACTAATAATTAAAATATGATAAAATAAAATAAATTAATAATTAAAAATTTAAATATTTTTTAAATTATTAATTATTTATTACTATATAATAAATAAATAGATATCCAATGTGAATATTTGATGTGAATAGTTAAAATTAAATTTATCTTATATTATTTTATTGTTATATAATAAAAAAATAGCTATTCCAATCATGTGGAAACTTATATAAATAGAATAGTCAAAATTTAAATTCATCTTACATTCATCAAAATTGTTATTTATATATGCATAATTCATTAACAATACTCTTAGAATATTAGTGTATGTAGGTTTGTTATTTTTATTTTTCATTTTTCACTCGTGGACAGCTTGCGCTAATGGACTAGGACAAGGAAGAATAATGGAAGAACCACTACGCATGCGCAGAGGAGAGAGCATGGCAGGTAGGGCTGTAATCGAGCCGAACCAAGCCGGTTTTTGACTTGCCGAGCTTAACTTGACTCAAAATACTCGAGCTCGAGCTCGAGCCCGAACTCGAGATTTTTGTTAAATCTTTATTCGAGCTCGACTCAATAAGTTAAAATCTCAACTCGAGCTCAAGTTTCTAGCTTGTCCCACAAACAAATTCGAGTCGAGCCAAGCTCGAGCTCGAGTTTGAATTGTTTTTTTTTTAATAAGATTTAATAATTAATAAATAAAAAAAGAATTAATATTGAATTTATACAACTAACAAGTAAAACCTCTATTAAATTATAAAATTTTAAAAAATTTATAAATAATAAATATCTAACTAGTTAATATTTACCCAAAATAACAATATATTATATGCTTACATATATTATTAATACATACACTTAATATGATAGCATATATCTATTTCATATACGGTTCCCACATATTAGTATATGAAATTATTAAATTTTATCGACTAATTATTATACAAATTATAAAATATACCTATGAAGTATGTTCATTATATAGATATAAGTAATTAAAATACATATTATATATTTAATTATACAAGTGGTATGCTTATATTATTAGCTAATACATATATATATGCATAGATGTATGTATATATTTATCAATATATGAATAAGTTTTAATCAAGTTGAGCTAACGAGTCGACTCGAGCATAAACGAGCGAGCCTAAACGAGCCTTAGCCAAGTCGAGTCGAGTTTTGTCAGGTATATGTCATTTACAAATCGAGCGGGTATTTGATTTCATGAACGAGCTTTTTTTTCACAAGTCGAATTTGATTCGAATTTAACCGAGCGGGCTATTAAACAGACTGATTCATTTACCGCCCTAATGGCAGGAGACAATTGCATATTTAATAATCAAACCCCTGCAAGTCCCTACCCTACTTTGGACATTTACGGTGAAATAAAGTTCGCCTTGGATTCCGTAGAAGATTTTAAAAATAAAGGACTGACTCAGAAGATGATAGAACTGGGCTTGGAAAGGTATGAAGTTTCTTAACTATGGTCTCTTCAAGTGAAACTACTTCTTTAATTCTGACTTCGTACGTGAAACGGAATTCGGTTAAAATAAATGATCATGATTATTATGTCTGATAATATCATGATTAATATGTCTGATATTAATCATGATTAATGTATGTCTGATAAGCAACTTATATGTCTGATATTAATTATATAAGTTGATGTTTGGATTGTCATGTGATAAATTGGCATGGATGTTAAAAATTAAATAAAATATTATTAAAATATTAATTTTTGGTGTTATTATTATTTTAAAATTTTAAAAAAATAAATTATTTATTATATTTTTATAGAAATTTAAAAATATTATAATAATGAGATAAGATGAAATACTTATTATTTATTATAATTTTAGAGCGTACGAATTTTATACAAATTATGCACTTATCTATTTTTTTCTTATAAATAATAGATTTATCTTTTTTTTTTCAAAATAAAAGCGGTAAACTTGCACATAACTACAAATACCAATAGTCCGCTGTGAATTTTCCAACACGGGCCACGGCTATAAAACACGTGACTGTACTCCGCTGATGATATTTAGAATTCTCGTAATTATCAGGGCACGAAAACATGGGTGGCAAGATGGTTACACCTTGACCAAGGCTATGGGAGAAATGCTAATTGAAGAAAATAAAGGAGACATACCAGTAGTCATTGTTCGACCTAGTATTGTTGAGAGCACCTATAGAGAGCCATTTCCTGGATGGATAGAAGAAACTAGGTATATATGCCCTTATTCAACTTCTTAATTCTCAGCCATTATTAAATGCATGCAATTACTATACGTTATTAAAAATCGAGATAACAATCTCTTTTCCTTTCCCTTTAAAGAATGATGGATCCAGTAATTTTATCCTATGGAAAAGGAGAGCTCAAGGGGTTTCGATATGACCCAACTGTGGCCCTTGACATAGTGAGTAATTAATATTCCCAGCAAATATATATATAATATAATATAAATATATATACTTTCGTAAATGATTTCTTTTTGGACTTAATAGAGTAGTAATCTTAATGTGGCTAATTGCGCGCAGATCCCAGTTGACATGGTTGTGAATGCTACGTTGGCAGCCATGACAATGCATGGAATGGCTGGAAAAGGTGACGTTAATATCTACCATATTGCCACTTCAGTAGCTAACCCATTACTCATGCAGGATCTTGGGTCATTTTTCCATGACCGTTTCATTTCAACCCCTTGGATCGACTTCGAGGGTAGGCCAATCCATATACAGCCCTTCAAGATGTTTAGCTCCATGGATGAATTTACCGCCGACATTTGGGGACATGTAATTCAGCAAAATAGATCCGCGACTAGAGTTGCGGCCAACGGGAAGTCGCCTGATCAGAAATTTGAAAGTGTTTGCAAAAAATTGTCTGAGAAAGCGAAGTACTTGGCCGATATATATGAGCCATACACCTTCTACGCTGGAAGGTATGATCAAAATTAGATATTAATATTTCTTGTAGCTTTCTTGGTAGTTCAAGGTTTCTTTTGATTGCTTAAAGGCGCTCATAATATGAAGCTATGTTTATTATTACGTACGCGGTATATATAATAAATCAATTAAGCACCATCATGCAGGTTTGATAACAGCAATTCCCAGAGATTGATGGAAAGCTTGTCTGAGGAAGAAAAGAAGATGTTTGGATTTGATGTGAAGAGCATTGATTGGAAAGACTACATCGTTAACGTCCATAGGGCTGTGCTCCGATTTTAACTTCCGACTCCAACTTTTGTCGGAGTCAAAATCGTGATCCGATTCCGATTCCGATTCTGATAGGAATCGGAGTTCGATTCCGTTCGGAATTCCGAATACCGAACGGAATTTCGACCTCCGAAATCCGAACGGAATTCAGAATTCCGATTACTGTCGGTAGTCAGATTTCCGATCGGGGACGGAATTCCGACTTCCGACTTTAATTCCGACTTGTAGTGGTTGATACGTTTTATCTTTTTTTTAATTTATTTTATCCTTATTTCATAAAAACTCTCACTTTATATATAAATTATTCTTGTTTAGTATTTCTCAATTAAACAAATAGAAATTATTTTATTGAATGGAATTTGAATATGTATTAAGTATTTTCTACTCTATTAATATTTATCTTTTTTGTTTTTGTATGTGATAGTGATGCTAGCTTAGTACTTGAAAGGTTAAACTTTAGTTTTTAATAATTTGAGGTATTTTTGTATAGATTTTATTGTTATTTTCAATTTTCTTGAAATATATAAAAGCTTGAACACGTTAAAGTGTATAATTAATTAATGAATTAATTAATTTTCCTAGTATAACGAGTATTATGGACAATATTTTCAATGCAAAAGGTCAAATATATTTGAGCACGTTAGACTGCATAATTAATTATTATACATAATTCATAAAGTCCTAAACAATTAATAATAGGAATAACAGCCTATTTCAAAGTTTGATTAAACAGTTCATAAGAATAAACATTTTGATTCAACCAAAATAAAAAACATCCTTTGCACTTTGCAGCATCGTACTTAGTCATTTGAAGTACCTGAAATTAAGATAAAAAAGTATTCAATCAATAAATGTAACCAAATATTGATACAGAAGATTGAACACAGGAAAAGTAAAATTTAATTACCATTAATACCAATAAAGATTAAGTTAATTCTGATATCAACTTATCTTTATCCATACTCCATCATTCATCGGCAACTATACTGGGGTTCACAATTACATCTGTGAAATGATAAAAAAATATAAATTAAATAAATTTATGAAATCATAAAAACAATTAAAATAATCAATAATAAAAAAACAAGTAAAATAAGGTTACCATCTTCAAGCCTATAGCTCTCATCATCAATGCCAATGCTATCTAGTCCAAGGGGTGTATCACTGATCCAGTTCTGTGTGCAAATGAGGGCCTCCACGGTCCTATTGATCACAGCATTTGTATTGCAAATATGCAGTTATGAGTAGTCTAACCGAACAGGAATTTCAACTAACATGATACAACTTAGAAACACTTCAATATGATTTCGATTTGTTGTTGCAGTATTGGAAGAATATCATATTTATGGTCTTGGAGAAGTTTCAAGGATTTCCAACCGCTAAAAATATTGGAGAAGTTTCAAGGATCACTGACTTTCTTTGTGACATTTCCACAAACACGTAGGCCGTAGCCTTCAAAGTCCATCCAACTAACACACAATGGTTGAAAAAGACCATCATCCTCCTCAATACATTCACAGCCAATTTCCAATTATCGAATAAACAATATCAAATCTTTCAAGCAAATACACAAAGGAAAAATTTAAATTTACCGATTGTATTATCTTGGTTGCAATTTGGCACTGCGGCGACGGCAACCTCTGCAAATTTACGACGGACTATGGTCGATGGGGGGCTATGGCGTCGTCGGTGAGATGAGTCTGAGCTAAGTGCTGAGCAGCTGTGGACAGTGTGTCGGAGCGTGGCTGCATGAGGGGAGAATCATGACTAAATGGTCAACCGGTCGAGGACTCGAGTGAGGAACACTGGAACAGACTTGATGGAATTGCTTATAGCCATTTAGCCGTGATTCAAACTTCAAACGGTGACGTTCTCTTTAAATGGAACAATGCCGTTCCAATTAACAGGTAGACAAAAACCAGATGCAAAACGACATCGTTTTGCATCTGGGTTTTTTTTTTTTTAAGTCGGAATCGGAATCGGAATTCGGAACCTGTGGTTTACCGATTCCGATTCCGACTTCCGTTACGGAGTCGGAACTGCTCCGATTCCGACTCCGACTTTCGAACCCTCCGATTCCGTTGGAGTCGGAATCGGAGCGGAAGTCGGCCGGAATCGAACACTTCGGAATTTTGCACACCCCTAAACGTCCATATACCTGGCCTAAGGACGCATGTCATGAAGGGTAAAGGAATGCCTAAGGACCGAGTGAAGTACCATATGAATCTTCTTCCATGGAGTTGCTGGATTTATAACAAATAAATGTTTGCTGCCTCTTTTATTTCGAATAATTTCTGTGCATGTGGACAGAAAAGCACTGAACTTTTTTTCCAATTATATATAAAGGTACTATTTATCGTTTCAATTAATATAGGCTATATAGCCTAAACTAGTTCGAAGCTCATAAAATCAAACTACAGAAGGTGGCAACGACTGATCGATCGATCCCCTTCCATGATCAACATGAGTACTATGTAATCCTATTAATGCTTAATTGTAAGAATAAATTTATGAATGAAATCGAACTTCTTTGGCATTTTATTCATGTCATTATTATGATGATAAATAGCACATGCAGCTTGTTTGTATGCAATATTTGACAATTTTGGGATTAGAAGTACTCTTGATCTCCAAAAAATTCTAATTAATATTTGTCATGACATATGGAGATTTCAGGATAGTTACGGAGTAAAAATCTAAGAATAAATTTAGTAATCACACAGGACATGGTACTAAGATTTTAGTACTTCGATTTGGACAAAATCTAGATTCACTGGTACTAGAGATTATCTCAAATTAAGAAATTTGCTAATTAAATTAACGTACGTGAAGTATAAAACGTACCAGTGGTAACAAACTATCACTCAAAACCCCAATACACCTAAATAGGAGTTTTCTTAGACAAAATATCCCAAAGGTTTGATCTCTAAATTACTCTTAAATACATATACTACAATTTTTTGTTTTTTTCTTAATAATTACACACTAACTGTTGTAATTGCTTCTACTTTTATTGATTTAGTTTTTTTCTTAATTACACTACGTACCATTTTTTTTCTCACATATACTAATAAGGTTAATAATTATTTATAATCATTAATCAGAAATAGTTTTCTTAGAAATTTCTATTTCTTAATAATCTATTTTTTTTTCTTTAGAGAATTTCTTTCTAAGGGGCCTTCTAATATATATTGTTTCCTAAATAATTTTAATATCAACATAATTTCTTAGGGAATTTAAGGACTTCTAATTTTTAATACAGTCTATTAAATTTTTTTTTTTTTCTCAAGATCGAGGCCTAATTAGAGTAGTGAGTGCGAGTAGTGAGTGCTGGCCTTAGAGCATGGAAATGGCTAATCATTAATTGTTAAGTCCAAAATGTGAGGTTTTGGCTAAAGTCAAAAGAGTTTTGCTATATACAAGCAAAGTCGGGTACTAATCTGTGTACCAATGCTGATTCTTTTATACTTAAAATTTAAATTAACACTGTTTTTAATAAAATCTATTTTTTGACTAATCACATTAAATTGATGCGTAGATTAGTGTACAATTGTGCTTGCAACTAGATTTTTTCAAGTCAAAACTAATGGAGATATTTGTCCACGTTAGACTATCCATCTCAAAGTCATAATAATAATATAATATTATATTGATGGTTGTAAAAAATGACTCTAATTAATTACTTTCCAGCTGAGACAGTGTGTTGCAAACTTGCACATATATATAGCGCCATTGATCTCATATATATATATATATATATATATATAATGAGAAAGAATTAATTAATTGGAAAAGTCTAAATGAAGGCAGGGTGGGGGACAGATTGCGCACCAAGTCCATCTGTAGAATCTAATAAAATGGTGCGTTTTTTATTTTGGAGGAGTGAATTGAGTTTTGAGTGGGAAAAAAAATTTATCATTCTTCTTCTCCTCTCTCTCTCTCTCCCTCTCTCTCTCTCTCTCTATTCTTCTCCGTGTTCCTTCTCTGATCTCTCCGTGAACAAGTCACAACGGGGTGGTGTCTTTTTGGCTAATACAACCGCACTGGGAAACGAGGCTTTGGCTTCGATGGTTTCTACACTTTCATGGCCACGACGACCTTTTTATGATATGGATGTGGAGGCTTACATGAGCATGACAATGCTATAAACTTTGGAATCTAATCTCCGGGCATCAGTACAAGCAAACTTTGGCTTTGATTATGCTTTAAATCATGTTTTAAAACAAAACATTAGCAAATATGATCACGATGCCGTTTTCAGTTTATTTTTTTCTTCTTCACTTCAATTCGTAGTAACTCATCTTCTTGCTGTTGTCGTTTCCAGTTCATTCTTCTTCTTCTTCTTGTTTTTTAAATCCTGATACAGCCATGTCATCTTGGTGCGCGGATTGGTCCGCAAAATGCTTGTATGTAGAATAATTAATTAATTAGTGAATAGACAGCTAGAACGTACTAACAGTTAGCGTGTCATCGTGTACAAAGTCTTCTCAATTTGTAATCAATTTCTTAAAATTATGATCGATCTAGCCGATCATCCCTCAATTTGTATTTGTTTTTTTTTTTTTAAGTTATATTACAATATATAAAAACAAATAATGCCGCTCATTTAATCATATTTAGGCGTTTAGTCATCGATCGATCGGCTACAGGCATCAGTGCTCATGCATGATTGAGATTGCCACTTTTTACGGGGCAAGCCTGATTAATTCATGTGAATTCTAGCATTTACCAGAATTAATTAATCTATGTGACCAAAATAATTT
>QGSO01001180.1:0-12624 GCA_011037825.1 Carya cathayensis
ACAACACCAATAGCATACAACATTCATTCAAAGTTTTCATTCTCTATTATCTAAGTATTGAGTCTTAATTCTTATTCATTTTGAGAGAGATATAGTTTGTGTTGTATTGTTCTTATTTAATTCATTGTGAAATGTTTTTTGATAACCTACATACTATCAGCTCTTATATCAGTAAAAGGGTGTGTATAACCCTTGTGTGTGTAGAAAGTGTTCTACATAGGGAATAGTTGAATCACCACGTGTAACGTGATTGCAAGTATGGTGTTCTACACGGATCCTTTATAGCGGTGTAGTTCAAAAGTGTAACAGGTTTCTATCTCTACCTGAAGGAAGTTGAATAGTGAATTTGGAGATCCTCAAGGGGTAGCTTGAGGCGAGGATGTAGGTAGTGGAGCCGAACCTCGTTAACATACTGAGTTTGTTTCTCTCTTACCCTTACTCTTTATATTTATTGTTGTTTAATATTTTATTTATATTTTATATTGTGTATTTTATTTATAATTGTTAATTTTTTTAAATATAACCAAATTCACCCCCCTTTGTGTTAGTCATCTGGACAACAACATCCGTTCTTCACCTACATGAAACATTTGTTTCCACATTTGTTTTCTCAGTTGAAAATTTTTTATTTTCAATGTGAAACTTGCATATTGGCAAAAAGTCATAGGGCTTCTTTTCCGTTAAGTTCGAATAAAAAGGATACTCCATTTGCCTTGATCCACTTTGATGTGTGGGTCCTACCCCAATTACTATTGTATCTAGGTTCACATGGTTTGTGTTGTTTGTTTGTACCCGCATAACTTGGCTTTATTTGCTCAAACATAAAGATGAAGTACTCGGCATGGTTAAATCATTTCATGTTATGGTGCAAACACAATTTTCTGCTAAGATTCAGGTTTTTCGATCGGATAATGGTGGTGAATATGTAAATCACCAATTTCGTGAGTATTTTCAACAACATGGCATTATTCATGAGACTTCATCCCCCCAAACCCCTCAGCAAAATGGAATTGCTGAGTGAAAAAACAGCCATGTTCTTGAAATTGCTCGAGCTCTCTTAGTTGGCGCCCATGTTCCTAATCGGTTTTGGGCTAATGCCATTACTTTTGCGATTCATTTTCTCAACCGAATGCCCTCCAAGGTGTTGGCCTTCCAAACCCCATTACATGCCCTCTCGGCATATACTACTGTGCCTATCGTTGATGCTTCCACCTAGTGTGTTTGCGTGCATAGAGTATGACCATCTCCATAAGAAGCAGCTGAGTAAGCTAAATCCCTGTGCTCGTCGGTGCTTATTTCTGGGATATGCTTTCCATCAAAAAGGCTATAGATGCTACGACCCCACTTCTAGTCGCACCTATATTACTATGGATGTCACCTTCATGGAAACCGAAACTTTTTTTCCACCCACTTCTCCTCTTCAGGGGGAGACTAGATAGGAAGAGCTTAATTGGATGGAATTAAACTGGCTAGGGTTATCTTAAACACGTGTGGAATCGAGGCAAGCAGAACATGTCTCTCCGGCTACTGAACACCATGAAAATGATCACGAAGCGGCAGTTTCTTCCCCCTCTACAGTACCCAAAGCCCTAACTCCTGAGAATGATCCTGAGGTAAGCTCCTTTAACAAAAATATCATGGCATCTCCTGTTGGTTATGTGTTACCTTACAGGCACAATCATGGCAAGCCTCCAAGCTGCTAGTCACCAGACATTGAGGAAAGAAGATCAAGATACCCTATTGCCAATTATATGTCCACAAAAGAGCTAATTGAACCTCTCAAGACGTTTGTGCATAGCATTTTGGTGTGTCATGTCCCAACGAGGGTGGAGGAAGCCTTGGAAGACCCAAAGTGGACTCAGGCAATCAAAGATGAAATGGAGGCACTAATGAAAAACAAGACATGGAACCTAGTGCCATTACCAGAAGGAAAAAAAAAATAGTGGGGTGCAAGTGGGTGTTTTCCATTAAACACAAAGCTGACGGATCTATAGAAAGATACAAGGCAAGACTCGTGGCGAAAGGGTATACTCAAACATATGGTATAGACTATCAAGAAACTTTCTCACTAGTAGCTAAATTAAATACTATGAGAGTGTTGCTATCTCTTGTAGCGAACTTAGATTGGCCACTACATCAGTTTGATGTGAAAAATACATTTATTCATGGCGAACTTGAAGAAGAAGTTTATATGGACATTCCTCCAGGCTACTCGGTGACCACGGGAACTAATGAGGTGTGCAAGTTGCAATGAGCCTTGTATGGATTAAAACAATCGTTACGGGCGTTGTTCGAGCGATTTAGCTTGGCAATGAAGAAATATGGTTTCTAACAAAGCAACGCAGACTATACTTTGTTTCTCAAAAAACAACAAGGCAAAGTAATGGCTCTAATTGTGTATTTCGATGATATGATCATTACATGAGATGATATTGAAGAAATATCGCGGCTCCAAGGGCAGTTGGCTAGTGAATTTGAAATGAAGAATCTAGATGGGCTCAAGTATTCCTTGGGATAGAGGTTGCCAGATCAACCAGGTATCTTTTTATCCCAAAGAAAATATGTCTAGATTTATTATCTGAAATTGGATTGTTGGAGTGCAAACTAATGGATACCCCAATTGTCCAAAATCACAAGCTTAGGGTATATTTGAACCAGAAACAACCTGACAAGGGAAGATACCAATGATTAGTTGGCAAATTGATTTATCTCTCTCATACTCGTCCAGATATTGAGTATGATGTGAGTGTAATGATTCAATTTATGCATTGTCCAAGTGAGGAACACATGGAGGCTATAATTTAGATACTAAAGTACTTGAAGTCTTCTCTAGGAAAAGGGCTAATGTTTTCTAAGAATGATCATGTGGGAATTGATGGCTATATAGATGCAAATTGGGATAGGAACATCTCTGATAGGAAGTCAACGTCAGGGCACTTCACATTTGTAGGTGAAAACTCTGTGACATGGAGAAGTAAGAAACAAAAGGTAGTGGCACTCTCCAGTGCAGAGGCGGAATTTCGTGGGATGGCCAAGGGGTTGTGTGAGCTTCTTTGGCTTAAAAGATTACTAGTCAAGATTGGTTTTGCTCCCAAGTCTGAAATGAACCTCTTCTACGACAATAAAGCTACCATAGACATTTCACACAATCCAGTTTAGCATGATCGAACAAAGCATGTAGAGGTAGATCAGCACTTCATCAAACATAACCTAGAGCCCAACACAATTCAGTTCCCATTTGTCAAATTTGAGGACCAATTTGCATATATACTTACCAAAGCCTTGTCAAGCAAAGATTTCTACAACTCACTAATTAAGTTGCGAATGAAGGATCCGTATGTATCAACTTGAGGGGGAGTGTTGGCGTGAGTTGTAAATTGGAGCAATTTTAGGGGGTGGGATGGAAAGAAATTCTTTACTTCACACGTTAGCTTAATTGTAGGAGCAAAATCTATACAGCCTAGAATAGAAAATATATTCTCATATATACTGTAGCTAACGATTGTACAAACGTGAGTTATTTTTTATACACAGAGAACTTTTTGATAAGTTTCATATATCTAATTATATTTAAAAAAAAGTTTAAATATAATTTGCTACAGTAACTTGTTCATCCTGTAAATATATTTTTTATTATTTATATTTTATTTACACTCTCTCTTATCATGTAAGCAAATTCTTTTTATTGTTCATCATTTAAAACACTTATATTATTTTTTATCCAATTTTTTAATATTTTGATTTTATTTTTAATTTTTATTTGGTTTATATATTTTTATTTTGTGTGTGTAAGATTGAATTATATTATATTGTATATAAAAATATATTGTAAATATAAAAAAATATATGGATTTTGAAAATTTATTAATAGAAGTGAAATATTTAAATAGAATAAAAAAGATTATTTAAATGATATAAAAATATAGATAAATTGATATATGATATATTATCAAAATTAAAATATAAAAAAATAAAATAAAATCTAATAATATATTTTAAAAGATAAGATCAACTAATCATATCATAACTGATGTGTGACTAGGATTTCACCAAAATATAGTTGGCATCACGCCTTTTATAAATCTCCGTTTGGTCATTATGACCTCTTTGAATATTGGGTCGAGAAATTTATGAATAATAATATAATAATATGTGATAAGATGTTTTATAAAATTTTAAGAAATGAAATAGAAAAAATTAAATTAAATTATTATAAAATAAAAAATTATTAAAATTAATTTTTTTAATTAAAGATTTTAATTATTTTTTATATTTTATTTGAATGTTTAAAAATTTATAACTATTAAGTAATGATTAGATGAAATATTTAAAATTTTAAAATTAAAAAATTTTTATATTTAAATGATGTTTTGCTGTTAATATAAGATAGGATGAGATGAGATTAAATTCAAATGAGGCTTAAGAATATTTGAATAATTTGTAAATAAAAATGAGAAAAATAAAAAAATTAATAATTAATAATTAAAAATAAATAACTCATGAAATAATATTATAATAGTAAATTAAAGGCCCGACGTCCCTCATTGCATTATTTGTCACGTGGGGCATGCTTGTTTTCAAGATTCCTTATGGGGGCATGCGTATTGCGCACCCTAAAGTCTCATACTATATTTATTGGCATTATTGCCTACCCAATCAAACACACAGCACAGAGAGATCTGAGTGTTTTTTTTTTTTATTTGTCAAAAATGGCGAAGGAGACGAGTGCCTGGAGAGCGCACTGCTTAATTTTACCCTATCCAACTCAAGGACACATTAATCCTATGGTCGAATTCTCCAAGCGTTTGGAGCACAGAGGAGTAAAAGTTACACTGGTTACCACCAACTTCGTCTCCAAGGACATACAAAAAGAAGGCAGCTCCATTGCGCTCGAGACCATCTCCGATGGCTATGACGAAGGCCGGATATCGCGACCAGACAACTTCCATGTCTATTTAGAGCGCTTTTCGCAAGTCGGTTCGCAAACTCTAACCGAGCTCCTTGAGAAACTTTCCAGGTCTGGCTGCCCTCCTAACTGTATTGTTTATGATCCTTTCTTGCCTTGGGCACTAGATGTAGCTAAAAAGTTTGGGTTACTCGGAGCTGCGCTTTTCACTCAATCCTGGGCTGTTGACGTTATATACTACCATGTTCACAAAGGAGAGCTGAAACTCCCTCTTTCAGAATCAGAAATTCTGCTTCCTGGTTTGCCACCTCTTGAACCTCAGGACATGCCTTCCTTCATTTATACGTTAGGATCGTACCCAGGTAGCTTGGAGATGCTTACGGGACAATTTTCTAATATTGAGAAAGCTGACTGGGTCCTTTGCAACACCATTTATGAGCTGGAGCAAGAGGTAAGAATGTTAATTAACTGGGCGGGGCTGAATCCTGAACTTTTGATTTCGTTTTTGTTTTCCTTCTTTTAGCGATGCTGTTTTGATTTTTAGGGATCTTGTTTTATTTGGATTTGAGAATTTTAGGAATTTGTTGAGATGAGTTCTTGGGAAAGGAGAAAATCTCGAATAATAATTTTTTTTAAAATAAGTGTTGCATTGGATTTTGTGACAGTAGATAGATAAATTTGAGAAATTATTTGAATATAATTTTTTAAGATTATTTATATTTTGAAGTTTGTAAATTTGTATTAATTTTTATGTTTGAATGATAATTAGATGAAAAGTTCAAAATTTGAAGTAAAAAAATTGTGTTTGACTAATGTTGGAAATGGAATTGTGGAAAAAGTTAAGAAAATTTTGGAACACCTTGAGGCTTGATAATGCCAAATATGGCAAATTTCTTTGCAGGCGGTGGATTGGATGTCAAAGATAATGCCATTGAGGACAGTGGGACCAACTATTCCATCTATGTTCTTAGACAAGCGGCTTGAAGATGACAAAGACTATGGCTTCAGTGTCTTCAAACCAAACACTGATGCTTGCCTAAAATGGCTAAATGATCGTCCGAAAGGGTCGGTTGTTTATGTTTCTTTCGGCAGTTTGGTCGCTCTTGAAGCTGAGGAAATGCAAGAACTAGCTTGGGGTTTGAGGATGAGCAACAGCTATTTCTTGTGGGTAGTCAGGGCCACAGAGGAGGCAAAGCTCCCCAAAAACTTTGCGGAGGAGACGTCGGAGAAGGGACTAATGGTTCATTGGTGTCCTCAGTTAGAAGTCTTAGCACACGAGGCAGTGGGATGCTTTGTGACACACTGTGGTTGGAACTCTACGTTGGAGGCCCTGAGCTTTGGTGTTCCAATGTTGGCAATGCCACAATGGACAGACCAAAGCACGAATGCAAAGTTTATTATGGATATCTGGAAGATGGGACTTAAAGTTCCAGTTGATGAGAAAGGGATAGTCAGGCGAGAAGCAGCAGAGCATTGCATAAGGGAAATAATGGAGGGAGAGAGAGGAAAAGAAATCAAGAAAAATGCCTTCAAATGGAGGAAATTGGCAAAAGAGGCCGTGGACAAAGGTGGGAGTTCTGACAAGAACATTGAAGAATTTGTAGCTGAATTGGTTCGCTCGTAGCAGGCTGCATCTGTTTCTTGCTCCAGTACTATGTCATAATTTGGGCTTGTGTTTTGCTGTTTGATGCACACACATTTGCTAGCTGTTTAATAAACTTCGATTTGATATGATCAGGACAAAAAGATGAACCTTTTAGTTTTGTCGATCAAAAATGTCAGATCTTTGGGGAATCATGAATTGAATATTTGTGGTTCCATCTCCATCCCAACGATGTACTCATGCTTTGAGTCATCGGGCTGGCACTGATATATTCGCATAGGGATTATCGCATGCGGAATTGTTTTCTTTATTGATCAAACAAGATGATTAATCGTTGCTTTCTCGTGAACGATTTGGGATTTGTATATTTAACATGGGCTGAGGTGTATTGTGCAGCGAAGAATCTGGACATGGTACTGAAAAACTCAGCATACAATATTATTCATTACCCTGCCCGATCAGACATCAGATCAACTCTTGTGTTCTAAAATAATAAATTCAAAAATTAATGCATAATATTATAATAAATGATATTTACAGTCGTGTAATGCGTAACTGTCGTGTAATTTTTTTGAAAACAGTAAATAAATACATGACCCAAGTGATAAAAAGTGAATTTTTTTAATAATGGACATTACTCTTTCTTAAAAATATTATACGGCATTTGTACATTCCACGATTGTATCTAATATTACTCTAATATTATATCATCACAATAGGCTATAAAAAGAGATGAAAATATATAGTATAATCATTTTTTACTAAGGATGATAAAATGAGATAAAACTATTTAAAATGTGTCGTATCAGTCGGAATGGTTAAGGTTTACAAAGGGAAAAATGAAAAATAGCACTGCTTGATTCTTCGTCATGATGAATTATACCATTAACTTTTTGGAAACATTATATTTAAAATTCATTAAGCTATCGTTTATTTTTGGTAGAATCAGAAATTTTGCACTCCCAATTTTAAAGTTCAGTTATAATGTGTGCTGTACTTTCTTCTTAATTTTAAGGTCTGAAATAACCAAAAGTCTCCTAATTAGAGCATTCACATTGACTTCATCAAAGTCATTTTTAAAATTTGATGAAAAGTACAAGTTTTTCATAAATCTAAAACATTTCTATCCATAATTCCACATTGGATTAGCCATTGGATTCATCAAAATAATAATATAATATTATTTTTTTAATAATATTATTTTTTTTTTCATTTTTAGCAATTAAACTAACTATATGTACATTAATAATTTAATTTTATACTTGGGGCTGATCATAAATCTAAAACTGAAATGAAACTAGGGTTGCAAGGGAAAAAAATGAGAGAGAGAAAATAAAGTACAATAGTTGTGAATTAAAATGTAGTAAAATAATTGGTTGATGAGTGTATAGTAACCCTTCAAATTTGAAGGAAACTATAGATTTACTGTAACTCAAAACTTTCCATTTTGAGTTTAATTAATCCAATGCAGCTTTGATTTACACATATTCATCATTTTATGCATTTGGCTTGACTTTTGATGAAGCCAATGCCAATGCTCTAAAAACCCAAAGACTAAAGGATGTAAGTTAATATTTAAGTCCAAATGGGGTATCAAGTGGGAAAATGGTTCTGGGATTAATTGTATGTCAGATTCTCTTTCATTAATATATATAAACACATGAAATTTTTAATTAAACTTCCTGAGTCGATCGAGTACGGGTTTGAAATTATGATTGCTCTAATTCATGTAAAATTATGCTTAAAGTTTAAACTAATAAAAAGATGTAAATTTAATCGTATATATTTTATCTTAATGGTACAAACAAGTAATACTCCCCTCCTATTATTTTGAATGACACATAAATTAAAAGTTGTGTTTATAAAAAGCTTTAATTATATTATATGGTGTGACAAGATGAGAGTACCACATCATTCCTTCTTTGAGAGTATTTAATAATTTTTCTAAATCCAGACAATCGAGATCTCTTTCAATTTATTTCCAAGGAAAGATTAATTAATAATTTTTTTTACAACTTTTATCACTTTATATAAAATAAAGGGTATTTTATAAAATTAAAATTTATTTTAATTAAATAACATGATTAAATTGATTGATTGTAGAATATAATACTGTAAAATAGTTATAAAAAATTGCTTCTTTAGCCTATATCTTATATTTACGTTCGAATAATAGTACTTTCTTCATGATTTAACATTACAGGCATATGGTGAACAAAAATGATTGATGCAACCGAGCGGGGGCACCCCCACGGCATCACGTCTGACATGGCATTATTACAAACGACGTTGTTTCGGTTTCTTATCAATAACAAGCGTAAAGGCCTCCTTCCAACTTCTTTTCCCAAGAACTTCGTCTGAGGCTTCTTAGTTTATCTAATATTATTCTCCATCGACGATAGGAACTACTCCACAGTTAATCTAATCTTCTCCATCGAAAACATATCAGTGATGCTACAATATTCACCCTCATCGATTTTATCAGTTATACTGATCAATTTTGGTCTTTTGGCAATGTGCATTGTAGAGCTTAAATCCATGAAGTGATGGTTTCCTTAAGGGACACTAGACATTGTTAGATTTCATATGACATACGAGGAAATTATAGGGAGGGAGACAAACATCAAATCCATATGCAAATGTAGAATGCCATAACATTGGCATTGGTTGGCTATCCTAATCTTCAAAATTTGAAGAATATTTAACTTTTTATTTTTTAGCTGATCACTTAACTCTTAAAATCTACATTGGATTAACTATCACATTCTCTATAATAATAAAATATTATTATTTTTTATTTTTTATTTTTTTATTACTTTTTTATTTTATTTTTCTAATGTGATATAACCTCCAATAATCATATTCTTTTTCATATTCATAATCAAACAATCTATAATATAATAATCTTATATGTATATAGATGACAAAATCTCATATGTAAAAAAAAATTCTATATGTATAAACCATAATAATCTCATATCTATAATATAATAAACTCAAAATATAATAAAATAACATATAAGAAAATCATATCCCAACAACATATAGTAAAATAACAACCCAACATTTATATGTGACAACTTAATGCTGCCCAAAATAACAACCTAACTTGTGTGCATCGGCAACATCAGATTTTTGACAATATTCTAACTCCAACAATCACTTGTGTGCATCTGCATGCATAATTACAGCCCAACAACCCTATAAAATAACATAATCTCTAACATAAAGTCTGTCCAACAGCCCTACATAACAGTCCAACAACAAGCCACAAAATAGCCAGCAATAGTTGCTGCCCAGTCACATGTATTTAACACCACATGTGGTTGCCCAGCTACTAAAACCAATTGTGTTTTTATTAACAAAATAATATTAAGTAGATAATAACATGTTGAAACAAAGATGGTTACACATCTTCAAAATCAAAAGATGGAGATGGAGGTGGAGATGTAGATGAAAATCGTTTCCGTGATTCCTCGAAGATCTCTTTTTGAATATTCAAGAAGTACTCTTGCTGCATTCTATTCATCCCAGCAAGATCTAATTTCATTAACTTCATATCAATCTTCCTTTTTAACATATCATTCTTTCTCTTTTTCTCCATCCTTGATTCAAATATTCATGTACAAAATCAGAACTAGACTCATAACTCCAATAACAGCTCAATACATAAAGTGCTGTCCAAAGTTTAATACAAAATAACATACAGCAGCCATGCATGAATTATACTTTACATATTCACATGTGAACTAATAATACGGAACTGCATAGCCATAACATACAAACAGTTCAGTTCATACAAACAGGAAGAAACCAAAGTTTGTATGAACTAATAACATACAAACAGTTCAGCTCAGCACAAATATGAACTCTGTGCATAATTGAAATCACATAGACAACTGTGTAATGTTCAGCTCAGCACATAGTTGTATCATTTTGGCTCAACTCTGTGTTAATTAAAGTTCAAGACCAAAACTGCTCAAGCAACCTCACAAATATGAACAATACAGACCCTTGAGAAAAAAACTCGCACTTGAAAACTAGCTTGCAAGATGAGGGTGGTTGGAAGGCTATGAGGCAAAGTGGGTTTTGAAATATGAAAATTATGAGATGATTATAAATTATGATTTATACCTATGAGCATCTAGCTTAAGTTCAAACTTCTGAGGAGTGATACAGCATATGTGACTTCTTTTTGGAAATTGAATTTATGGTTTTTTTTCATAACAGTTGAGGTGAGTAGATTTTCCCTTTCCACAACATACTTGAGTATCTTTCAAATGTAATTTGAGGATATTATATTATATTATATATATATAGGTAAGTTACCCACATTCCTAGGGAGTCTTGAATGCTAGAAGTAATTTCACTGTTTGCAGTGAGTTTTTCCATCTAGAAAAAACTAACAAACCAGAAACTGCTAACTCCATTCTCCATGTACATGGTGATTCTAACAAAGAAAAACCTATGGGAAAACCATGTATTGTATTTGCAACTAATGTTTTCTTTGAGCTCAAAATCAAAAGCTGAATGGCCTTCAAGCCCTGTTTCACAGCTATGATTAAGAAGAAAATGAGATTCAATTAAAATAAAACTGACTTTTTATCATTTGGGACAAATACACAGGAAGCTTAATACAACAACACCAATTCAACTCTTTTTTCTTTGTGAGATTCTATTCTATCAACAACCAAACGTATTAATAAGGGATACGAAAGAAATGGATCCTTCTATTTGGAGACAATAAGGGGATTGGGAGTATAACTATTTTTTTTTAACTAGAAAAAGAAAAAGAAATTGATCAAATCAGCAGCGTTGTTGACTATCTACCAATGAAAAATAAAGAAAAAACAACCAATTCAAAAAAAAAAATTTTAATAAAGAAAAGGCTAAATCAAATCAAATTCCAATATTATGTTGAAACTTTTGAATCCCAAATCAAATATTAATGGCAATGACTTTAGAATCCTCTACTCAACACCACCAATTTTTCCCAAAATACAATCTCATCGAGAAAATGGAAAAAGAGAAAAGAAAGAAGATGAAGTAGATGAAGCGGAAAAAAAAATACTTTATTTGAAGCCAATACGGTCAAGAAATGTTTAAGAACACTTGAACATCAAACCCAAACTCCTCGTCACCGAGAAAGTGAAACATGTAGCAAAGAGACGATATTCTTTGTTTGCATTTCATTTTGTGAAACTTGATAAACCATTCATACATAACCATCCAACAAATGGGACCAAACAAATCCAAATCGATGGGTATACAGAATGGGTATGCCTGGTCCTTAAAACCAGAGTAAAATGCCACCAAAAAAATCCCAACAACATCAATAAAATCAAACCCAAACAACAAAATCAAGAGCAGGAATCAAGGCTAGGGTTTCAGATTTTACCGTGTTGTTGGGCGTTGGGGTGAAGTCGTGGCGGTGCTGTGCTTGAAAGAAGAAAGTGAAAGATGAAAGAGAAGAGCTCCGTGAGAGAAAGAGGGAAGAAGAAGAGAAAGAACAAAAAAAAAATAGANAAATACTTTATTTGAAGCCAATACGGTCAAGAAATGTTTAAGAACACTTGAACATCAAACCCAAACTCCTCGTCATCGAGAAAGTGAAACACGTAGCAAAGAGATTATATTCTTTGTTTGCATTTCGTTTTGTGAAACTTGATAAACCATTCATACATAACCATCCAACAAATGGGACCAAACAAATCCAAATCGATGGGTATATGGAATGGGTATGCCTAGTCGTCAAAACCAGAGTAAAATGCCACCAAAAAAATTCTAACAATATCAATAAAATCAAACCCAAACAACAAAATCAAGAGTAAGAATCAAGGCTAGGGTTTCGGATTTTACCGTGTTGTTGGGCGTCGGTGTTGGAGTGAAGTCGTGGCGGTGCCGTGCTCGAGAGAAGGAAATGAAAGATGAAAGAGAAGAGCTGCGTGAGAGAAAGAGGGAAGAAGAAGAGAAGAACATAAAAAAAATAGAAGAAGAGAAAGAAGGGAGAGACACGGGAGAGGGAAGAAGAAGAGAAAAAAGAAAAAAAATGGAAGAAGAAGAGGATGTGATACGTGGGAGGGAAGAGAAAGGAAGAGAACCGCGGGAGAGAGGA
>QGSO01001181.1:0-18839 GCA_011037825.1 Carya cathayensis
TGAAGTCGATTTAGATCCTTAATATCACTAGTCGAGGAAGTTACTGCTTCGAGAATTGTTTTCGTTGCTTTAAACAAATCAAATTCTTCAGAACACAAACCCATGCTACAAGGTCAAAATGCTTTTGGACCCTGTTGTCATTGTATACAAGCTGCGCAAGGGTGGTCTTGTCCATTCCCCCCATGCCGACTATGGCAATCACACCTATCTTATTGTCACTAGCATCATCAGGAAGTAACTTATTAATTATTCCATCCTTATCATCATTTCTACCACAAATTTCTGAATCTTCCACCAAAGAAGTAGTGGGCAATCTTTCAGATGCTTTCCCTCTGATGGTACTAGCTTGTACTAGACCCATGACATTTTGTTGACTTACCAGATTTTCTAATCTCCCAAGTACCGCTTTTATCCCTACTTCTATCTTACGGAAAAAAAAATAGAAGTATAGATGTAGTTTCGTACCTTACTTGCAGTAGTTCCAAATTCCGCATTCAACTTGGACTGTAAGGCTTTAGTAGCAATCGCATCCAAGACGTCCTCTGCATCATAGACAACATGTTTCAGCTCATCACTCCACTTTTTCACGCTAGGATTCGTAACTTGTTTGTCCTTAGCGTCTTCAAGCACAACTTCAATGGACAACAATATCGTTTTGAACTTGTCCAAGAGCCCATCTGTTGTGTTATGTGTCAATAATTTGTATAAATAAGGACTTTCTTGTAATTTTACATGTATTAATTCTGTTCATGTAATCCAATGGTTATTACAAGGCCACGTGTTTAGATCATATGCATTAGGGTTGGCCGTGGTATGAGTCTGTAGTATAAAAGGTTATGTGATGGTCACTGTACACAAAAAAGAGAAACTGAGCCGTATGAGGAGAAATACAAAGGGGCTTCGAGAGAAGAGTTAGGGTTTGAGAGAAACTTGTAATCTGAAAGGGATTGAGAGAGTTAAGGTCATTTTGATGACTGGAATCTTGTAACCTACCTCTGTTGCGATTTGAAGCATGAATAACACGATCTCTGGCCAGTTCCCCCTGTGGACGTAGATCTGAATGGATCGAACCACGTTAAATCCTCGTGTTCTTGGTATTTTCGTTTCATTTTCTCGTTTACAATCTGTTTGTATTTTTCTGTTTGTGATTTCTTGAATCAATCTTGCTAGTTTGTTGCATTATTTGTTTATCTTGTCGAAAACCTAAAATCAACACCATCATTGAGTTTTCTCCCCCTTAGAAAATCAACAAACTCGCGAGATGCCATCCTATCAATTAAAACTTGAAGGAAGGCAGAGAGAAGTGTTCCTCCCACTAATTCGGCTATGTTTTGTTCTTTGAAATGGAAGAAAGCAGGTGAGAATGCAAAGAGTAGAGAGCAAAATCTGGTTTCAAGCTTTAGCAATGAGAATAGAGGAGACAGCCTCCTGCAGTGATGCATGGTTTTATCAGTGCTGCTGATGGACTTTTAAATGTTGGCCAGAATCTTTTCTTTATATGTTTGCTTTATTTATTCCAACATGACACTCGAAGAAGAGAGCTTTGGATGCCATTAATTTGGTCTATTCAAGTGGCCAACTTTTGATGTGAACCCCAATCGATTTGCTTTGAGACCCAACAACAATACTGGAAAAACAACCCCAAGAAAGCCAAACTCAGATCTATGGATGGAGAATTTAGACCCGATGAGAACCCGTTCCAAGAACCTAGATTATATTAAAATCTAGACCCGTTGAAGAATCCGTCTCAAGAACCCAAATTACAAAGGAGGAACGCCACAAAGGTTTTGATTTACCTTTGATAAGTTCAAAAGTTCAAGAAGAACAAGAGGAGATAACTCAAACTCTCAAAGAAATTCCATATATTCTGCCTCTCAAATGAGGCTATAAGTTGTTTAAATAGACAACCCCCAAAAACCCTAATGGAAGCGCCTCGGGTACTGTAGCGTGAACAGTGTCGTACGCCGCGCTACAGTAACTTCTAAAACCCTAGTTTGTAGAATAATAACTTGCCAAATAAGCCCTTGGCCAAAATACAAACCCTAGTTCAATAGAAATAAGACGTGTGGGCTGGACATCCCCCAAGCCCAATTATTCTAGATTAATTCCTATGACTATTAAAATAAGCCCTTTTAATTAAATAAATAAATCTATGGACTTCAATAACAAAATGCCGAAGTCGTGTCTTCCATAGCTTTAATCAAGTGGATCCAAAATGATTCTCCTTCTTTCAAGCACATCATGAGTGTTGGGCTCTTGGTAGCTTCATCCCAATTGGATTGCACCAATTCTTGCATTGCTCCCTTGATCTTCGTGGCTCTTATTCTTATAATTGATCCTTGAGACTTGGTCTGCCTTGGGGCCCATCAACTTTGGTGAAAGAAGATTGGCATTGAAATATTATAAATAATGAGTAATTAAAAAACACATTTAATACATGACATTCATCATTAGTACTGTTTCATTCTGTTTTTTATAATTAGCTAGTGTTTTTTTTAGCTAAAATACCCAAAATAATTTCTTACTTAATTAATAATTTATCTTATAACTTGAATATTCAACGATTCCTGAAATCTACCTATACTTTTTTGCTTTTGTTTTTGGGCTGAGTTAGTTTACTAATCATTGTGAGTTTAAAATAAGAAATTTAAAAAGTACTCCTTTTTCTTAAAGTTTAGTTATGTACGAAGAGAACCGGAGGTGTAGTATTGAAATTTTATATAAAAAGATTTATAAATTGACAAAGTTTAATATGATATATAATGTTGTAAATCTATTTAACATGATCTGTTGTAAAATATATCCAACATCAATTTATAAAATTTTTAAATAGAATTCCCCTTTTAGTAAAATAAAATTATAAAAATGTTGTTAATTCTAATTCACTTCATCAGCTCTAACAAAACAAATGCCAAGCAAAGCAGTAGTAGTACTCATTTCATGGACGTTGCCTTTGGAAAAGAGAGATGATGAGAATCAAGTTCACATGGTATAATAGGGCCTAACAAATAAGAAAGAAATACCAAGGAAAGCACAAGTACTAATTAATTTCGTGGAGGATGCCTTTGGAAATTAAAGAGAGACAAGAATCAAGTTCCGATACCAATGTCTATGTAGCGTGATTTATCTGTTTCCAATATTCCTTTTGGCTTGGCTTCACAAACCTTTTAAACCATTAAATCTCGTCTCAACATCTAAACACAATTTAAATATAAACATTTTTTAAAATTTTAAATTTTTAAAATTTTCATTTAATCATTACAACTTCTCCAAATTTTTAAATAAAACATGTACAAAAAAAGAATTCAGTTTTTTCAAATATCAAAGTAAAAATAATATTAAAAATTCATATTCTAACCCTCTTTTAATTTTATAATTTTTTATTTAATATTTTCTTTCTCATTTTTTAAAACCTTATAAAATTTTTAATTAAAACTATTCCACTAATATTTACAAATTATTTTATTCTTATTTATAGGTTTTAATCTCATCTTATCTGTATAACCAAATCAGATCTTAAAATTAGCTTTGTAAGAGCACTGGCAATGGCATCTTCATCTTCATCTTCATCTTCATTTTTGAAGAATATCCCATTAAAATCTGCTACATTGGTTTATTCATATCTAAAATTATCTTCAAATATGTACAGTAGTTATTCAAAGATGAATAACTTCTTTCATCTTCAAATATATATTTTATTATTTTTTTCTCTCTCTTCTCCGCCGAACGGCTCTTTCCCTTCTTTTTTCTCTTTTTCTTTTCTTTCTTTTTTCTCTTCTCTCTCTCTTTTCTCTTCTCTTCTTTCTCCATCCCCGAACGCCTCCATCCCCAAACGCTGGTCAAGCTCTTCTCTTTTCTCTTCTCTCTCCATCGCCGAACGGTCTCCATCCCCTCTCTTTTTCTCTTCTTCTCTTCTTCTCTCTTCACCGAACAGATTTCAAACACTGAGATTCGAGACCCATTTCACCCCTCTCTCTCGTTGCTCTGTTTTATCTTTCGGACGCCCACAATTTTCTGGGGTTTCTTCATCAACGGCGGCCTCTTCTCTAGCCCAAAAGGTGATTTCGTGATCTGTATTTGTGGATTTTAGTTGGAGATATTTTTTCTGTGTTATTTGGCCTGATTACAATTTTTTAGGGTTTTTTTTTATGTGATTGCCCCTAATATGGAATTGAGAATAGAGATAGATAGAGAACACTGATTTGATTCTTCATTGGTTTTGATTTCCCCTGATCTGGTATATGAATTCGGTTCTTGGTTCGTTGATTCCCCTGGGTTGTTAATCGGCTAGCAGAAACATTCATTGATCTTGTACATGCACTTGTGCGCAGGCATCTGATTTGATAACTGTTAACCAAGACCACACTATAATTACTAGCAGGAAATATTTCAATGCCGAGATAATTTAATTCAAATACCCTGATTTGATAAAAGATTTGCATGAACACTGAGAGAGCGCAAAGTGACCTTCATTTTCTTGATTTGTCATCTAGGGTCCTTCCATTAATTGCCTTAATTCCTGTATGAATAGTGGGATCAGATTATACCTTTTCTTTTTCTTTTGTAGTGCATACTTTTTTTTCCAAACTGTTCTGTTTTTAACGTATGCTTTTTTTTCCAAAGTGTTCTGTTTTTGTTGTATGCTTTTTTACATCATGGTCAGAGTTTTATTCGGAGGCTTTTATTCTCCAACATTTTTACCTGTTAAGTAATGCTCAACTTACCCTTAAATTCTATCTTGGGGCTGACATTGAAATTTGATGAAGAGGTTTTTCTGTCTATTTTGATGTATGTAATTGATCCTTTCATAATACTACATCTTATTTATCTACTCCTTCAGTTTCATGTTCTAATCAAAATTCTATAAAATATCTAAAGAAGAAGTTTCTACCTTTGATTTTTTCACTACTCTTGGATAAGTTCTTTGATTAATATTTTATTCAAATATCCTTCAAAAGCTTGTCTTTCACCCTGTTATTTTTATTGGACACTGCTCTTTCACCCTGTTCCATGAAAATCTTCATCGATGGGGCCATATCATGAAAGTTTAGGGTTAGTTACCTCTTTCTTGGAACAATCAACAGTTTGCAAATAAATTGTGCTTGTATGCCTTATGCCATTGGAGGATTGTTTATATATGTACAATATGTTCATATTCAGCATGCAGTTCGCATATTCAATATGCAGTTTTCATATAATTTGTCATGTGCACTGCATATATTGTTTCCCATGGGATGTTTGAGTAACACTTTATCCTTCAATATTTTGTTGAATGATGAATTGTTTAATTGATGATGATCCCTTCTTCACCACACTGTTGGAAAGTGGTGAAACTGACATTAACAACCCCCCTATGGGCAGTGCAAGTGTTGATGTCCAAGCTACACAACCCCAACGGGAAAAAAGGAAACAAAAATCCCAACGGGGTGTGTCATTTACTGCAGAGGAAGATACTATCCTCGTATCAGCTTGGCTTAACATTAGTATGGATCCTATACGGGGGACTGACCAATCATCTTCACAAATGTGGAGTAGAATTTATGAGTACTACTCCACATATAAAAAACCTAATTGTTAAGAATGGTCTATAGCCTTATTGACCAATTGATGGTCAATCATTCAAAAATGCGTCAATAAATATGTAGTAGCTTAGCCCAAGTTGAAAGAATGCATCCAAGTGGTGCAACCGAGTAGGACAAGGTATAATGCTCTTTTCAATATTTTGTGGTTCTAATTATTAAGTATTTGCAATGACATTAGTACTAATTGTGGAAACTTTTTTGTAGATTGATAAGGCAAAAATCTTGTACCGAGAGAACCTCAAACATAACTTTACCATGGACCATTGTTGGAATCTATTGAGGCACCAACCAAATGGCAAGCACACATGGACCTCATAAAAAAGAAAAATGGGTCAAGTTCAGGTATTACTCCAAACTCAATACCTTTAGGGGAAGACATGGAGAATGTGCCCGTCGATTGTGAGAGACCGCCTGGCAAGAAAGTTGAAAAAGTAAGAGAGAAAGAAAGAAAATGTAACGAAAAACAAAATCTAGTAATTAAGGAGGCCTTAAGCCAAATGACAAATGATAGGAGGACTTGTATGATAGAGAGAAGAGAATCCCAATTGAAGTATGAGAATGAAAGATCTGAGTTACTACTTCTTAAGAAGAGAAGACTTGAATTGGAAATTAAGGCTGAAGAAGATAGATCTAACTTAGTAACTCTTAAAAAGAGAAAGATTGATATTGAAGTTATGTCCAAAGAAATTGATTCCCTGAATAGTGTGCAACAAGAATATTTCCATAATCTTCAAATGGAGATTATTGAGGAACAAAGGAATAGGGCAATATCTCGTACATAGTTTTGACTATGGTTACTTATTTTGAGTATTTTGAAATTGTAAATACTGTGGTGACATTATGGTTACTTATTTTGGGTATTTTAAAATTGTAAATACTGTGGTGACATTATTTTGGGACCTATATACTGCTGGTTGCACCAAATATTTTTATTTTTTTGTACTACTGGTTGTTGTGGAGCTGTGGAGCTGAATGGTGTTGTGGAGCTGAATGGGATTTATATACTGGTGGTTGTTGCTGTGGAGCTGCTGTGAAGCTGAATGGTGCTTTGTGGAGCTGCCATGGAGCTGCTGTGGAGTTGCCGTGGATCTGCTGTGGACCTGCTGTGGAGCTGCCAAGTTGTATTAAAATCAACTTTGTGGATTTTCTATTAAGTTGATTTTGATACATGGGATTTATGTGAATTTGTATGGAGGTTCTTTTGGTTGGAAGTTGATTTTGTATGGCATATATTTTGTAAACACTAAATTTGTATGGAATAGAATTGTCCAAGTTGTGAATTTGTATGAATACAAAAATCACATAGAGCTGCTGTTGATGTTTCTGTACAGCTGAATATATATGGTAGATTGAATTTTTTTGAGTATGTTGATGCTTTTCTGTGTTGCTAAATATATATGGTAGATTGTAAACACACAATTTTTCTGTGTTGCTGTATTTTTGTTTCTGAGTATGTGTTGATTTTGTCTATGTAGCTGAATATTGAATTTGAGATGAATATTGAATTTGGATTGAATTTATTGGACTATACAGATTTTAGGGAAAAAAAATTTAATAATATTTTTTTATTATTTGGTAAAAAAATGCATAATTCAATGTAGGAATTTTTCTTCATATGCAAAATCAATCTTCAAAAGATGTGATTTTGCATATAAAAATACATAAACCATTGCCAATTGTAACAGCCCGCTAAAATTATCAGTTTTGGATTCTTTCCCGACAGCAATCACATCTCTCTCGTCTTAACCCTCTATCTTTAGTTATTTATGTTTAACATAGTTGATTTGGTTGGCTGTAGACTGTGTAGTTAGTGTTTGTGGAGTTCGCTGCGTAGTTGTGAAACGAAGTGTGGTTGTGAAGTGTTAGGCTTGATTTTGTAGTTTTGTGGACTGTGCTGTGAAGTATAGGCGTGAGATGGATGCCGTAGATGTGATACGGCGGGTTGTGTGAAGAGAATACGCGTGTAGCGTATTCTGTGTAATGCAGCGACGCGCCGCGCGACATGCGCTGTAGTGATGTGGGTCGTAGAAGGAAGGGAGTACGCATGTAGTGTACTCCGTGTGGTATGGCGATGCATCGTGTGATGTGCATCGTGTTGATGAGTGTTGTAGCGAAGGAAGTACGCGTAGCGCGTACTCCGTGTCGCGTAGCGATGCACCGTGAGACGTGTATCGCAGTGATGGGTTTTGTAGTGTGAATGGAAGAGAGTTCACGTGAGTGTACTCTGTACTAAGTCGTGATACACCGGATGGCGTGTCACGAAGGGTTGAATGGCGTAGCAGAGAAGTGTGGAGCGTATGGTGTAATGTTGGGAAACTGTATGACAGTGTCCCGAAGCAGTGATGATATGGATTATAGTCCGGGATGACTGGTGTCATCTTGTGGTTGACTATGGCTAAGAGTATATGGATTGAGAAATGAGTTGTTTGTTTGGTTGTTATTGATAATTTTAATGAACTTGTTTTAGTGCAAAGGCTTTCTGAAGTCAATTTATCTCTTCCGAGTATAGTGAAACCTCAAGTTGGCCGTGGTGTTGCAAGTGCTTACAATATGGCAATTGAGTTCAGAAGTGAAAATCTTAAGGACTTGAGTGTTCCTCTTCCAGCTGTTGTGCAGTTCCTCGTGTCTCGCGCTCTATTCTCATAGAACGCGACGATCGAGGTAAGTTAGCCTCTAACTTACTATCAGTTTATTGTGTATGTGTGATGGGTAAGAGAACTATAATTTATGTATGTATGTTCTCGTATATGCCATGTCATGCTATGTCATTACATGTTTATCTGCTATGTATGATTTAATCTCTCATGAATAATTATCTGTTACATAATCTTTTCTGTCATACAATATTGTATGTTATAAGTATGCCATGTTAAGTATGCCATAAGATACATGTATGCCATTAAATGTTTATGATTAAATCATATTGTGCCATTTACAAGCATACGCCATGTTAGAAAAGTATATGATATTAAATAATATCTCATGCATTAAGAAAGATAAGACATGTTATGTTACGTATAATACGTGGGGCCACAACAACTGTGGAGTACGTATTATATTTTATGTTACTGTTAATGCGTGGGCCACAACAACTGTGGAGTACGTATTATATTTTATGTTACTGTATAATGCGTGGGGCCACAACAACTGTGGAGTACGTATTATATTTTATGTTACTTATAATGCGTGGGGCCACAACAACTGTGGAGTACGTATTATATTTTATGTTACTTATAATGCGTGGGGCCACAACAACTGTGGAGTACGTATTATATTTTATGTTACTTATAATGCGTGGGGCCACAACAACTGTGGAGTACGTATTATATTTTATGTTACTTATAATGCGTGGGGCCACAACAACTGTGGAGTACGTATTATATTTATGTTACTTATAATGCGTGGGGCCACAACAACTGTGGAGTACGTATTATATTTTATGTTACTTATAATGCGTGGGGCCACAACAACTGTGGAGTACGTATTATATTTTATGTTACTTATAATGCGTGGGGCCACAACAACTGTGGAGTACGTATTATATTTTATGTTACTTATAATGCGTGGGGCCACAACAACTGTGGAGTACGTATTATATTTTATGTTACTTATAATGCGTGGGGCCACAACAACTGTGGAGTACGTATTATATTTATGTTACTTATAATGCGTGGGGCCACAACAACTGTGGAGTACGTATTATATTTATGTTACTTATAATGCGTGGGGCCACAACAACTGTGGAGTACGTATTATATTTATGTTACTTATAATGCGTGGGGCCACAACAACTGTGGAGTACGTATTATATTTATGTTACTATAATGCGTGGGGCCACAACAACTGTGGAGTACGTATTATATTTTATGTTACTTATAATGCGTGGGGCCACAACAACTGTGGAGTACGTATTATATTTATGTTACTTATAATGCGTGGGGCCACAACAACTGTGGAGTACGTATTATTTTTATGTTACTTATAATGCGTGGGGCCACAACAACTGTGGAGTACGTATTATATTTTATGTTACTTATAATGCGTGGGGCCACAACAACTGTGGAGTACGTATTATTTTTATGTTACTTATAATGCGTGGGGCCACAACAACTGTGGAGTACGTATTATATTTATGTTACTTTATAATGCGTGGGGCCACAACAACTGTGGAGTACGTATTATATTTATGTTACTTATAATGCGTGGGGCCACAACAACTGTGGAGTACGTATTATATTTTATGTTACTTATAATGCGTGGGGCCACAACAACTGTGGAGTACGTATTATATTTATGTTACTTATAATGCGTGGAGTACGTATTATATTTATGTTACTTATAATGCGTGGGGCCACAACAACTGTGGAGTACGTATTATATTTTATGTTACATGAAGTATGGGGCCACAACAACTGTGGAGCATACACTACATGAGACACAGCAATTGTGACATGTAGAATACGTGGGGCCACAACAACTGTGGAGTACGTATTATATTTTATGTTATGTGTATTCATGGGGCCACAACAACTGTGGAGCATGAAGTATGGGGCCACAACAACTGTGGAGCATACACTACATGAGACACAGCAATTGTGACATGTAGAATACGTGGGGCCACAACAACTGTGGAGTACGTATTATGTTTTATGTTACTTGAATACGTAGGGCCACAACAACTGTGGAGTACGTATTAACGCACGTTATTAATCAAGACAATTGAATAAGATTTCAAGTTTATGTTAAGTCCAGTTTCAGATCAAATACATGATAAGTCAAGTTTTAGATCAAGTCCATGTTATGTTATACTCACGTACATGTTATGTTCAAGTTTATGTTATTTTCAAGTTCTTATTTATGTTATGCAGGTTTACGTTCATGCTATATTTCAAGTCCATGTTATGTTTCATGTTCATGTTATGTTGTTTGTTCATGTTATGTTTTAAGCTTAAGTTCATGCCATTTTAAGTCAAGTTCAGTTCACGCTTAAGTTCTGGTTAAGTCATGCTATATGTCAAGTTATACTATGTTTATGTATGACTATAATTATGCATTTATGCTTTTACTGCCATGCATGCATTTTTAACCTGTGTGTGAGTTTTATGTTAACTTACTGAGATTTGTAATCAAATCTCACTGTGGTAGTCCCAACTACCATTCCCCCCGAATGGTAGATCTTGTTACAGGACCCAAAGGAGAATTGGAATCTGACCAACTGAATACGGTCGACTAGGCCACGGTGCGATGTTGATGATGGTATAGTATTTAACTTAGGTTAATACTTGTACTTTTGGAGTTGTATCTCAAGTATTCTTTTGATCACAACCATTTTAGACTAGTGTGGTGATCACGGCTTTTTAGTATGCCTTTATGTATGAAATATGTTTCAAGTATTTGGGATATTTTTGGTTTCACCTGTGGTAGCAGAGGCATATGCTCTGTGGAGGGCCATGGAAGTGTGCAGAGAGCTTCGGTTGGTTAAGGTTTTGTTTGAAGGGGATGCTCAAGTGGTGGTACAGGCAGTTAACTCGGCTACAGAAGAGCTATCCTTCTATGGTAGTCTAATTGAGGATATAAAAATTATACTAAAGCAGAGAAATGGATGGTCAGTACAGTATACAAACAGATCAAATAATGAAGTTGCCCATTTATTAGCTAAGGAAAGTCTATCTGATGTGAACCCCAATCGATTTGCTTTGAGACCCAACAACAATACTGGAAAAACAACCCCAAGAAAGCCAAACTCAGATCTATGGATGGAGAATTTAGACCCGATGAGAACCCGTTCCAAGAACCTAGATTATATTAAAATCTAAACCCGTTGAAGAATCCGTCTCAAGAACCCAAATTACAAAGGAGGAACGCCACAAAGGTTTTGATTTACCTTTGATAAGTTCAAAAGTTCAAGAAGAACAAGAGGAGATAACCCAAACTCTCAAAGAAATTCCATATATTCTGCCTCTCAAATGAGGCTATAAGTTGTTTAAATAGACAACCCCCAAAAACCCTAATGGAAGCGCCTCGGGTACTGTAGCGTGAACAGTGTCGTACGCCGTACTACAATAACTTCTAAAACCCTAGTTTGTAGAATAATAACTTGCCAAATAAGCCCTTGGCCAAAATACAAACCCTAGTTCAATAGAAATAAGACGTGTGGGCTGGACATCCCCCATGCCCAATTATTCTAGATTAATTCCTATGACTACTAAAATAAGCCCTTTTAATTAAATAAATAAATCTATGGACTTCAATAACAAAATGCCGAAGTCGTGTCTTCCATAGCTTTAATCAAGTGGATCCAAAATGATTCTCCTTCTTTCAAGCACATCATGAGTGTTGGGCTCTTGGTAGCTTCATCCCAATTGGATTGCACCAATTCTTGCATTGCTCCCTTGATCTTCGGTCCTTAGCGTCTTCAAGCACAACTTCAATGGACAACAATATCGTTTTGAACTTGTCCAAGAGCCCATCTGTTGTGTTATGTGTCAATAATTTGTATAAATAAGGACTTTCTTGTAATTTTACATGTATTAATTCTGTTCATGTAATCCAGTGGTTATTACAAGGCCACGTGTTTAGATCATATGCATTAGGGTTGGCCGTGGTATGAGTCTGTAGTATAAAAGGCTATGTGATGGTCACTGTACACAAAAAGAGAGAAATGAGCCGTATGAGGAGAAATACAAAGGGGCTTCGAGAGAAGAGTTAGGGTTTGAGAGAAACTTGTAATCTGAAAGGGATTGAGAGAGTTAAGGTCATTTTGATGACTGGAATCTTGTAACCTACCTCTGTTGCGATTTGAAGCATGAATAACACGATCTCTGGCCAGTTCCCCCTGTGGACGTAGATCTGAATGGATCGAACCACGTTAAATCCTCGTGTTCTTGGTATTTTCGTTTCATTTTCTCGTTTACAATCTGTTTGTATTTTTCTGTTTGTGATTTCTTGAATCAATCTTGCTAGTTTGTTGCATTATTTGTTTATCTTGTCGAAAACCTAAAATCAACACCATCATTGAGTTTTCTCCCCCTTAGAAAATCAACAAACTCGCGAGATGCCATCCTATCAATTAAAACTTGAAGGAAGGCAGAGAGAAGTGTTCCTCCCACTAATTCGGCTATGTTTTGTTCTTTGAAATGGAAGAAAGCAGGTGAGAATGCAAAGAGTAGAGAGCAAAATCTGGTTTCAAGCTTTAGCAATGAGAATAGAGGAGACAGCCTCCTGCAGTGATGCATGGTTTTATCAGTGCTGCTGATGGACTTTTAAATGTTGGCCAGAATCTTTTCTTTATATGTTTGCTTTATTTATTCCAACATGACACTCGAAGAAGAGAGCTTTGGATGCCATTAATTTGGTCTATTCAAGTGGCCAACTTTTGATGTGAACCCCAATCGATTTGCTTTGAGACCCAACAACAATACTGGAAAAACAACCCCAAGAAAGCCAAACTCAGATCTATGGATGGAGAATTTAGACCCGATGAGAACCCGTTCCAAGAACCTAGATTATATTAAAATCTAGACCCGTTGAAGAATCCGTCTCAAGAACCCAAATTACAAAGGAGGAACGCCACAAAGGTTTTGATTTACCTTTGATAAGTTCAAAAGTTCAAGAAGAACAAGAGGAGATAACTCAAACTCTCAAAGAAATTCCATATATTCTGCCTCTCAAATGAGGCTATAAGTTGTTTAAATAGACAACCCCCAAAAACCCTAATGGAAGCGCCTCGGGTACTGTAGCGTGAACAGTGTCGTACGCCGCGCTACAGTAACTTCTAAAACCCTAGTTTGTAGAATAATAACTTGCCAAATAAGCCCTTGGCCAAAATACAAGGTACAAACCTAGTTCAATAGAAATAAGACGTGTGGGCTGGACATCCCCCAGCCCAATTATTCTAGATTAATTCCTATGACTATAAAATAAGCCCTTTTAATTAAATAAATAAATCTATGGACTTCAATAACAAAATGCCCAAGTCGTGTCTTCCATAGCTTTATCAAGTGGATCCAAATGATTCTCCTTCTTTCAAGCCCATCATGAGTGTTGGGCTCTTGCGTAGCTTCATCCCAATTGGATTGCACCAATTCTTGCATTGCTCCCTTGATCTTCGTGGCTCTTATTCTTATAATTGATCCTTGAGACTTGGTCTGCCTTGGGGCCCATCAACTTTGGTGAAAGAAGATTGGCATTGAAATATTATAAATAATGAGTAATTAAAAAACACATTTAATACATGACATTCATCATTAGTACTGTTTCATTCTGTTTTTTATAATTAGCTAGTGTTTTTTTTAGCTAAAATACCCAAAATAATTTCTTACTTAATTAATAATTTATCTTATAACTTGAATATTCAACGATTCCTGAAATCTACCTATACTTTTTTGCTTTTGTTTTTGGGCTGAGTTAGTTTACTAATCATTGTGAGTTTAAAATAAGAAATTTAAAAAGTACTCCTTTTTCTTAAAGTTTAGTTATGTACGAAGAGAACCGGAGGTGTAGTATTGAAATTTTATATAAAAAGATTTATAAATTGACAAAGTTTAATATGATATATAATGTTGTAAATCTATTTAACATGATCTGTTGTAAAATATATCCAACATCAATTTATAAAATTTTTAAATAGAATTCCCCTTTTAGTAAAATAAAATTATAAAAATGTTGTTAATTCTAATTCACTTCATCAGCTCTAACAAAACCAAATGCCAAAAACTTGTAAACTCTCNTGGCTCTTATTCTTATAATTGATCCTTGAGACTTGGTCTGCCTTGGGGCCCATCAAAATGCCAAGCAAAGCAGTAGTAGTACTCATTTCATGGACGTTGCCTTTGGAAAAGAGAGATGATGAGAATCAAGTTCACATGGTATAATAGGGCCTAACAAATAAGAAAGAAATACCAAGGAAAGCACAAGTACTAATTAATTTCGTGGAGGATGCCTTTGGAAATTAAAGAGAGACAAGAATCAAGTTCCGATACCAATGTCTATGTAGCGTGATTTATCTGTTTCCAATATTCCTTTTGGCTTGGCTTCACAAACCTTTTAAACCATTAAATCTCGTCTCAACATCTAAACACAATTTAAATATAAACATTTTTTAAAATTTTAAATTTTTAAAATTTTCATTTAATCATTACAACTTCTCCAAATTTTTAAATAAAACATGTACAAAAAAAGAATTCAGTTTTTTCAAATATCAAAGTAAAAATAATATTAAAAATTCATATTCTAACCCTCTTTTAATTTTATAATTTTTTATTTAATATTTTCTTTCTCATTTTTTAAAACCTTATAAAATTTTTAATTAAAACTATTCCACTAATATTTACAAATTATTTTATTCTTATTTATAGGTTTTAATCTCATCTTATCTGTATAACCAAATCAGATCTTAAAATTAGCTTTGTAAGAGCACTGGCAATGGCATCTTCATCTTCATCTTCATCTTCATTTTTGAAGAATATCCCATTAAAATCTGCTACATTGGTTTATTCATATCTAAAATTATCTTCAAATATGTACAGTAGTTATTCAAAGATGAATAACTTCTTTTCATCTTCAAATAATATATTTATTATTTTTTTCTCTCTCCTTCTCCGCCGAACGGCTCTTTCCCTTCTTTTCTCTCTTTTTCTTTTCTTTCTTTTTTCTCTTCTCTCTCTCTTTTCTCTTCTCTTCTTTCTCCATCCCTGAACGCCTCCATCCCCAAACGCTGGTCAAGCTCTTCTCTTTTCTCTTCTCTCTCCATCGCCGAACGGTCTCCATCCCCTCTCTTTTTCTCTTCTTCTCTTCTTCTCTCTTCACCGAACAGATTTCAAACACTGAGATTCGAGACCCATTTCACCCCTCTCTCTCGTTGCTTTGTTTTATCTTTCGGACGCCCACAATTTTCTAGAGTTTCTTCATCAACGGCGGCCTCTTCTCTAGCCCAAAAGGTGATTTCTTGTAACACATTTGTGGATTTTAGTTGGAGATATTTTTTCTGTATTATTTGGCCTGATTACAATTTTTTAGGGTTTTTTTTTTATGTGATTGCCCCTAATATTGATTTGAGAATAGAGATAGATAGAGAACACTGATTTGATTCTTCATTGGTTTTGATTTCCCCTGATCTGGTATATGAATTCGGTTCTTGGTTCGTTGATTCCCCTGGGTTGTTAATCGGCTAGCAGAAACATTCATTGATCTTGTACATGCACTTGTGCGCAAGCATCTGATTTGATAACTGTTAACCAAGACCACACTATAATTACTAGCAGGAAATATTTCAATGCCGAGATAATTTAATTCAAATACCCTGATTTGATAAAAGATTTGCATGAACACTGAGAGAGCGCAAAGTGACCTTCATTTTCTTGATTTGTCATCTAGGGTCCTTCCATTAATTGCCTTAATTCCTGTATGAATAGTGGGATCAGATTATACATTTTCTTTTTCTTTTGTAGTGCATACTTTTTTTTCCAAACTGTTCTGTTTTTAACGTATGCTTTTTTTTCCAAAGTGTTCTGTTTTTGTTGTATGCTTTTTTACATCATGGTCAGAGTTTTATTCGGAGGCTTTTATTCTCCAACTTTTTTACCTGTTAAGTAATGCTCAACTTACCCTTAAATTCTATCTTGGGGCTGACATTGAAATTTAGATGATGAGGTTTTTCTGTCTATTTTGATGTATGTAATTGATCCTTTCATAATACGTACATACTTATTTATCGTACTCCATCAGTTTCATGTTCTAATCAAAATTCTATAAAATATCTAAACAAGAAGTTTCTACCTTTGATTTTTTCACTACTCTTGGATAAGTTCTTTGATTAATATTTTATTCAAATATCCTTCAAAAGCTTGTCTTTCACCCTGTTATTTTTATTGGACACTGCTCTTTCACCCTGTTCCATCAAAATCTTCATCGATGTGGCCATATCATGAAAGTTTAGGGTTAGTTACCTCTTTCTTGGAACAATCAACAGTTTGCAAATAAATTGTGCTTGTATGCCTTATGCCATTGGAGGATTGTTTATATATGTACAATATGTTCATATTCAGCATGCAGTTCGCATATTCAATATGCAGTTTTCATATAATTTGTCATGTGCACTGCATATATTGTTTCCCATGGGATGTTTGAGTAACACTTTATCCTTCAATATTTTGTTGAATGATGAATTGTTTAATTGATGATGATCCCTTCTTCACCACACTGTTGGAAAGTGGTGAAACTGACATTAACAACCCCCCTATGGGCAGTGCAAGTGTTGATGTCCAAGGTACACAACCCCAACGGGAAAAAAGGAAACAAAAATCCCAACGGGGTGTGTCCTTTACTGCAGAGGAAGATACTATCTTCGTATCAGCTTGGCTTAACATTAGTATGGATCCTATATGGGGGACTGACCAATCATCTTCACAAATGTGGAGTAGAATTTATGAGTACTACTCTACATATAAAAAACCTAATTGTCAAGAACGGTCTATTGCCTCTTTGACCAATCGCTGGTCAATCATTCAAAAATGCGTCAATAAATTATGTGGTAGCTTAGCCCAAGTTGAAGGAATGCATCCAAGCGAGGCAACTGAGCAGGACAAGGTATAGTGCTTTTTACTGCTATTTTGTGGTTCTAATTAGTAAGTATTTGCAACTTTCATTATTACTAATTGTGGAAACTTTTTTGTAGATTGATAAGGCAAAAATCTTGTACCGAGAGAACCTCAAACATAACTTTACCATGGACCATTGTTAGAATCTATTGAGGCACCAACCTAAATGGCAAGCACACATGGACCTCATAAAAAAGAAAAATGGGTCAAGTTCAGGTATTACTCCAAACTCAATACCTTTAGGGGAAGACATGGAGAATGTGCCCGTCGATTGTGAGAGACCGCCTGGCAAGAAAGTTGAAAAAGTAAGAGAGAAAGAAAGAAAATGTAACGAAAAACAAAATCTAGTAATTAAGGAGGCCTTAAGCCAAATGACAAATGATAGGAGGACTTGTATGATAGAGAGAAGAGAATCCCAATTGAAGTATGAGAATGAAAGATCTGAGTTACTACTTCTTAAGAAGAGAAGACTTGAATTAGAAATTAAGGCTGAAGAAGATAAATCTAACTTAGTAACTCTTAAAAAGAGAAAGATTGATATTGAAGTTATGTCCAGAGAAATTGATTCCCTGAATAGTGTACAACAAGAATATTTCCATAATCTTCAAATGGAGATTATTGAGGAACAAAGGAATAGGGCAATATCTCGTACATAGTTTTGACTACGGTTACTTATTTTGAGTATTTTGAAATTGTAAATACTGTGGTGACATTATGGTTACTTATTTTGGGTATTTTGAAATTGTAAATACTGTGGTGACATTATTTTGGGACCTATGTACTGCTGGTTGCACTGCTGGTTGCACCAAATATTTTTATTTTTTTGTACTACTGGTTGTTGTGGAGCTGTGGAGCTTAATGGTGTTGTGGAGCTAAATGGGATTTATGTACTAGTGGTTGTTGCTGTGGAGCTGCTGTGAAGCTGAATGGTGCTTTGTGGAGCTGCCATGGAGCTGCTGTGGAGTTGCCGTGGATCTGCTGTGGACCTGCTGTGGAGCTGCCAATTTGTATTAAAATCAACTTTGTGGATTTTATATTAAGTTGATTTTGATACATGGGATTTATGTGAATTTGTATGGAGGTTCTTTTGGTTGGAAGTTAATTTTGTATGGCATATATTTTGTAAACACTAAATTTGTATGGAATAGAATTGTCCAAGTTGTGAATTTGTATGAACACAAAAATCACATAGAGCTGCTGTTGATGTTTCTGTACAGCTGAATATATATGGTAGATTGAATTTTTTTGAGTATGTTGATGCTTTTCTGTGTTGCTAAATATATATGGTAGATTGTAAACACCCAATTTTTCTGTGTTGCTGTATTTTTGTTTCTGAGTATGCGTTGATTTTGTCTATGTAGCTGAATATTGAATTTGAGATGAATATTGAATTTGGATTGAATTTATTGGACTATACAGATTTTAGGGAAAAAAAATTTAATAATATTTTTTTATTATTTGGTAAAAAAATGCATAATTCAATGTAGGAATTTTTCTTCATATGCAAAATCAATCTTCAAAAGATGTGATTTTGCATATAAAAATACATAAACCATTGCCAATTGTAACAGCCCGCTAAAATTATCAGTTTTTTAAACATAAATAACTAAAGATAGAGGGTTAAGACGAGAGAGATGTGATTGCTGTCGGGAAAGAATCC
>QGSO01001182.1:0-24219 GCA_011037825.1 Carya cathayensis
ATAACAAAATCATGTCTTCATTGTTATTAATTAAAATAATTAATAGATTAATGTATTGTAATAACTTTAAGCTTCCCCATTCATGTTATAAATATATAATTATTATTTTAAATCAAAGTCATTTAATTGTTTATTTCAAATGAAAGTTAAGTGCGGCCATCTCGACGTCTCTTTGTTTAGGATAATATGATAAATTAAACTATCAATAGCTATCTGTTTACAAAAGAAATTTTCTCAAAAAGGTCTTAGGCTCTTGACTTACTATTTCATTTACTTTATTACTTTGATGTAATATTATGCTATCTGTTTGGTTCATATATATGAGAGTGTTAAAATTAGAAGGATGATTGCATGCCACATACTATATATATTAAAGTAGAAGTTGAATGTTGAATATTTGTCTCTGATCATGTCCTCCACACGAGCATGTAATAAGTACAAGAATTCTTTCTATTTATAGAAGTAAATTACTTTAATTTATTTGTTCTACCGGTTTGACAAGGAAATATTTGATTGTGAATGATGCAATGTTTTTCTACAAATAACTAAACAATCATAAACTAATCTTATAACATTTTATGTCGGGGTTATCGTCTGTAATCGCCTTTATCATTTTGTTGAGTGAACGACTTTTAACATATATGTCATTTCACCTATGAACTGCTGTGGAAAACACATTCTCCACATCCCTGATGACATGGCATGCAACAACTATATATTGATTTATAAGAAAAGTTTAAATTTTAAATTTTCTTTTTCCAAATTGCGCGCCGTATCAATAATGTGGAGAGTGTGTCCTTCATACCAACTAGCAAATGGATCTTTTCTCATATGTTCTTTGTAGTTGTTGTGAGCAGAGATTCTTGTGAAGAGTCTTCTCAATACATGTTTCAATATAACCACGTAGCAAAAACTAAATAAAATAAAACAGATATCTTAGTACTCCAAGAAAGCTTAATCTTACTCGAATAAAAGGAGCAAAAATCCCGTTTGGTGCTTGAAAGAAAAAGTAAGAAAAAATTGGTAATAAAAAATAGAATATACACACACATGACACACACATGACACACACACACACACACATATATATATATACACATACACGCGCGCACACACTATTAATTAAGGCTTTTCAGTATTTTTACTTCACTACTGGTCTAGACCTGTTTATATTGATCATATTGAATTTGTCCCTATATATGTCTCAGCCCAAACAAATAGTTGAAGTCTCAACAATAAAGGCTCCAATAATCACCCATATATAAAAAGAGTAGTACTATATACATATATAAATGGATTATACAAAAGTAATCTTACAAATTGACATGATTTCATATTTTCCATCAGATCTGCTTTAAAATAAAATTAGTAACTTTATAATCTAACAAAACATATACAGTCACATCAATTTATGAGATTATTTTTGTGCAATCACTTTTTGTAGGAGTATTTCTCATATACAAGTAAGATCAATAGCTTATAGAAGGAATTAACAATCATGATATCTCGATACCAATATTACCATTTCTTTCGTTGTCTTCCTGCGTAATATGAGCACTCTTTCGCTTCTGCTGCAGATCTTCTGCCGTCAATGATATTGCAGATGACGGGCTGTTCGGGGGCATAAAGGTTGATTCGTCTTTTGGGTTTTCTCCGGTGTTGTCGTCCGCCCTAAGAGTAGGCTTATGTTGCTCTTGGGTTGAAGGAACCGAGTAAGACGTGGTCATAACCTTGCTAATGGTAGCTAGCTAGTGAGTCTGCCGTGCATCCCACTGTGGTCAGTACCGTTAATGCCTTCCTTCCCCTCCACTGATACTAATATATATGTATGCACTCAAGGTTAAGAGTGCGTTTGCTTTTCTGCTGCTGGTTGCGTATAAATGAAAGAAATGGAACGCGTCCTAATGTGACAGATATGAATATCTTTGTGTGATTGAGTTCACACGATAAATGAACTCATGCAGAATCAAATGTATATATTGAATAAAAAAAACTTAGGAATATATACCATCTCCATTCTTGTCTTCCTGCATGCATAGGAGCCGCCTGATCTTGATCATCTTTCGAATGCTCTTCTGCCTACAGTGAATTAAGTTGCACTATCTCTCTTATATATAAAAGCACCTATCCATAAATGAACAGTTCATTTTTGTTTGATGGACGAAATTATATTTTTGTTCTTTGTGTATGTTTTGAAATGGTTTTTTAAGTACGTACTTTTTGGTCTTCTCATCTTACTTGTTTATATATACGTCTCTTTCATTATAAGTGGTGTTTTGCGTTTGATGGTCAAGATTACCTGTCTTTAAGGTTTTCATTTAGATGATTGGTGCCTCTTGTTTTGTTTTCTCATCTTTATTTAATGTCTATTGAGTGGTCTTATTTCTAAGTAAGTCATACTATATGATGTTATTTCCAAACAAATTGCATAGAAACCTAATCTTAAACCCAGTCATAGCACCGAAGGATGATCAAATTTACCTAAAATTTTCCTAAAAAATATCAGGGATAAAAATGGAGTTTTATTTAAGAAAAACTACAAATTGATTAAGGCAAAATAGACATTAAATAAAGATGAGAAAACAAAACAAGAGGCACCAATCATCTAAATGAAAACCTTAAAGACAGGTAATCTTGACCATCAAACGCAAAACACCACTTATAATGAAAGAGACGTATATATAAACAAGTAAGATGAGAAGACCAAAAAGTACGTACTTAAAAAACCATTTCAAAACATACACAAAGAACAAAAATATAATTTCGTCCATCAAACAAAAATGAACTGTTCATTTATGGATAGGTGCTTTTATATATAAGAGAGATAGTGCAACTTAATTCACTGTAGGCAGAAGAGCATTCGAAAGATGATCAAGATCAGGCGGCTCCTATGCATGCAGGAAGACAAGAATGGAGATGGTATATATTCCTAAGTTTTTTTTATTCAATATATAAATTTGATTCTGCATGNATATTGTTTAGTTCAATTTCATGTTAATAATTATTTTTTCTCCTCAATAATTCTTAGGAGATGCTTGGAGAATGAGTTGAGATGAGAATTTTGTGAATAATAGTAAGGCAGTTGGTGAATAATAATAATATAGTTTAAGTTAAGTATTTATTGGATTTTAAGAAATGAGAGAGAAAAAATTAATAAAAATTATTATAAAACTAAAATATTGTTAATCAGATTATAAAGTTGAATAAAACTCTAGCTCGACCAATACACCCATTACCCAGTACCAGCACCTACCCTTTTTTTGCTGCTGTGAAGAGAGAAGTGGTGTCCATTAAATTCTGTTAATTGGTGAACTTTTCTGCTGGTTTTGTGTAAGTTAATGAAAGTGGGAACCTCTTTTCTCTTTTAGGCAATATATTTTTTAAATAAAGAATTGGAGCTTGAGGAAGATTACAGGTTAGAATCGGTTATAAGTACTTCATTTTATATAAAGAATTGGAGCTTCAACAACTTTGCTGACAATTTAAGCAGAAAAGAATCGCATCAGAAAGTGGGCTTCTCGAAGAATAAAGCGAACAAATGAATAAATCCTCCTTTGGTCTAATCAAAATATAATCAAGCTGCATCCCGTACGTTGTGTATAATAGTATTATAATTATTTAATTACCAGGGGGCAGTTCATGCTGACCCTAAGCAACCACGTGTCTTTGTTAACTAGAGAGAACTATTATAATATAAGATAAGATAATTTTAGATAAAAGTTAAAAATTAAATAAAATATTATTTTTTTATATTTTTGTTATTTTAAAATTTGAAAAAGTTGCATTGTTTATTATATTTTGCGTAAGAATTTAGAAAAATTGTAATGATAAAATGAGATGAAACACTCTCTAAATCCAAGCGAGCTCATATCATGTGTATATATATGTATGGATGTATGTGGTCTCCGAAGTTAGATTCCTTAGGAGCTATTGTGGGAATAAGCGAATAAAGGGATTGGAATAGGCCGGTGGCTGCTGGAGGGAGCCAAGCCTCTAATTTCATACAAGATGGAATGTGTAAGAAAAGAAATGTGCTTACTTCTTATTGAGAAAACGTAATGCTCCTTTTATAGGAAGCTTCCTACAAAATCTCTGGTCCATAAGAGGCAAGTTGACTGCAATTATTAATTTCTTGCCTTGGCAATTGCACGTTTATTCAAAAGGGAATACTAGGCTAATTAAAATCTAGATTTTATTTAATTGTGCCGATAATCGAGATCTCGGGTTGATATTAGTCCTTCCCCTTACGAAATACTCATCTCCTCATAATTCTCTCTGCAACCTCTAGGTCTCCGTCTCATGTAGCTGCTGTCGGCCGTGTCAAACCACTACAACAAAATTGGGATTTAGTAACGTTTTAAAATTGGTGACAGTCTCCAAATTGTCACAAAAAATCAGTTTTTGTGACGGTTTATACAAACCGTTACTAAATCTAGATGAGAATTCGTTTGACGTTCGAATGTAGACAAATTTATGTTTGAACGTTACATGGACGTTCAAACGTTAAAGATTTTTACGTGCGAACGTAATATTTTTTGGCGCCAACATTCGAACGTTAATCAGTAACATTCGAACGTTAATCAATAACGTTCGAACGTTGGTGGGTAAAGTTTGAACGTTGGATAAAGTATTTGGTAAATATGACTATAATTTAGATTTTATGTAGTTTTTAAATAAAATAATGCATCGTTTGTGAACAATTATTACAAATTTAAAAAGATTGAAATTTGAAGCACAATGATTTAATATTAAAATTAGATAAACTAACTGTGGTATACCATATACTATATATATAATATATAATACACTATATTATATACTAGTTAAGTATATAATATATATTATATATATAGTCTAGTACTATATACTATACTATATATAGTCCAGTATATATTATATACTATATATAGTATATATATATACCCATTATATAGTATATATATAGTCATTACATANTGCTCTAGTTACATGTAATTGAGGTAACAATACAACACCATCTTCTTAAGGCCAGCTAGGTACCTGTACTCGATAAGGAACAAGACCAATCTTATGAGTGATATGGAAGGGACCAAAAAATTGAGCTCCCAACTTGGTGGGGCTCCACATTACAAGAAAAACTGGTTGCGAATAGTCTTTTCGTTGCAATAAATTAGTCACAAAAAGTCATTTTTCTTGTAGTACCGCCACTCCATTATGGATTCTTTGTTAGGATGCATGTTAAGATCCTGCTTCTTATGTAATGAATTTTAACTGGGTAATTAAAATCAAGAGAGTAATAGAAGGAATTAGTAGAAATTAACTTTCATAAATACTTCAACTGCTGCAGATACAATTGTTGATTGAAATAACAAGTGCACGAATCATAACAAGTAATAAAGTGAATGAGTAAGAGTATCGTCCCACGAGGATTGAAAAATTACTAATAAGTATAAACTATTGGATAATTCGAAGGAATTAGAATTTAAAATAACAAAATTAAATAAGCAAGTTGAGATCAAGGAAACAAGATTCTAGGGTTTCTGATTCACCATAACTAATCCTATGCGAATTGCTTACTTGAACTAATTGCAATTATTTCCAATCATTGATAATCAGTTCTCTAATTTATTCATTAATCTTTTTCAAGCATTAACAAAATATCCCAACAAACAAATTTTCTACATCTCTGTGAAAACTCTAAACAAATCAAAATTCATTAAAAACAAGAAACCCTCATAAAGATTACACAAGTCCATAGATATTTCTATCCTACGAATTCCTTATGCTATCTCAAACATAGGCTAGAACAATTGTCACTTCTTAGTCTCAAATTGAATCCCAAATCATTTAAATATTGATGCAGGGAGATCCGAGACAGATGATGCTGAGCTGTCAGATTGCACCTTGATGGCGCTGAGATACCATGAGTTGGCAGATCAGCGCAAAGTCGGAAATTGATTGTGATATGTTCCTCATTGGGGCCATTTTGAGTGCGTTTCAGTTTTTTGGCCATAACTTTGGCTACGGGTGTCGGAATCGCACATAAGACCCCAATTCGGAAAGCTCTTTCCAGCACGCACGCTGTTCACATCGAGCATGGCTCCATGTGCCTTTTTTTGACCTCAAATTCTGCTGTTTTTCCCTCCGAATCACTAGTTTTAGTTTTTTTTTTTTTACTATTTATGGTAATATTTCACTTGGCAGTTTGGAATTCATTTTAAATCCGATTTGGGCCGGATTTTTTGCAGATTGCTTATTTTATTTTGAATTTCAATTTAGAGTGATTTATGAGATTTTGCTATTTTTGGCAAAATTCGGATAAACATGATTTTTGGCTATAATTAGTGCGGCTTGTGGACTGATTTTGATTATTACTTGATTTTAAAATATTCCGTTAAACCCTAGAGACTTTTCTCTCTGGTTTTGGGCAAATTTTCTCATGTGAATCATCTGTTGGAACTAGCCTATAGAATAATCGCTATCCTGTCCGGCATCAGTTGGCATTAGAGCTTCAACATCTTCTTGGGAAATTTCACTAGTTTCAATGGCTGGTGGTCGTGGTCGTAGTCGTCGTGGGCAGGTTTCGACTGAGGAAGCCCAACGCCATGATTGCAGCGTTCAGGATGTGATGATTGAGGATTTGCAGAGGCAAGTCGCAAAATTAACCCAGCGTCTGGCGGCGCAGGATTTCAAGGATCGTGAGGCCTCTGATCACGATTCTAATTCCACTTTAAAACCCATATCACAATCGTGCTCTATTCCGGGAGCACCGTGGTCGGGAGGAGCGTCATGGAGACCTCAGTTTTCGGGTCGATCTCCCCGAGTTTTCTGGTACGTTACAGGCTGAGGGATTCGTGGATTGGATTAATGAAGTGGAGCGTATTTTTGATTATAAGGAAGTCCCCGATCGTGTGAAAGTAAAACTAATCGCCATCAAACTCAAGGGCAGAGCATCTGCGTAGTGGGAGCAGTTGCGACGTTCACGAGACAGGCAGGGCAAGGCCAAGATCACTGATTGGGAGAAGATGAAGGGTCACTTCCTTCCCTTCGGCTACACGCAAACCTTGTTTCAGCGACTTCATGCGTTGAGGCAGGGCGTGCGATCAGTCGATGATTACACGGAGGAGTTTTACCAATTGGTTGCCCGGAACGATTTATCTGAGACGGAGGAGCAGATGGTGGCGCGGTATTTGGGGGGTTTGCGCCAACCCTTGCAAGATGTCCTCAGCCTTCATTCACTGTGGAATGTTTCGGAAGCCTACCAACGTGCACTTGCTATTGAAAAACAGCAAAACAGGAGACCAGTGATCAAGACCGATCAAAACGGTCAGCCTGTTCGCCCTCAGGATTCCCGTCCTGTCCAGCAGTCACCGCAGGGTAATTCTAACCCTACTATCAGATGTTTTCGTTGTGGTGAACAAGGGTATAGGGCGACTGATTGCAGGAAGCCTGCTAATCAAAAGGAAAAAAATTTGTTGATTGAGGAAAATGTGGTAGATGAGATTGAGGAGATTGGCGAACCTGTGTATGACGATGATGAGACTGATGATGTGCTGTATGGAGATGGTCATGAGACTCTGGTCGTTCGCAAGAGTCTACTGACTCCCAAGGGCGATTCAGGGGACGATTGGTTGAGAACCAATATTTTTCACACGACCTGCACAGTTGCAAATAAAGTCTGCAAAATGATCATTGACAGGGGCAGTTGTGAGAATGTAGTGTCCGAGGAGGTTGTCCAAAAATTGCAGTTGAAGACGGACCGTCATCCTAAGCCATACAAGTTGTCATGGCTAAATAAAGGCAGTGAGGTAACAGTTGATAGGCGATGCCTCATGTCTTTTTCAATTGGTAGAAAATATTTCGATAATGCCTGGTGTGATGTTGTGTCTATGGATGCGTGTCATGTATTGTTGGGTCGACCTTGGCAGTATGATCGTAGTGTCATTCATGATGGACGGAAGAATACGTATTCCCTTAAGATCAAGGGCAAAAAGATTATGTTGGCGCCCCGGCAGGAAGGACTTACTCCTACCCCGGTAGCCAATAATACTAACCTGCTTTCCATGTCCAGGTTTTTAGATGAGATTGAGCATGGAGGCGTGGTCTATACTTTACTACCTTGCAAGAATAGTGCAGTAGACGTGGATACAGATTTACCAGTAGAGGTACAGTGGCTGCTATCATAATTCTCTGACTTGATGCCAGAGGATCTTCCTCCTGGGCTACCGCCTATGAGGGATATTCAGCATCAAATTGACCTTGTTCCCAGGTCAAGTTTGCCAAATTGACCAGCATATCGCCTCAGTCCCAAGGAGGCTGAAGAGTTGCAGCGACAGGTGGTAGAGTTGTTGGAGAGGGGCTATATCCGAGAGAGTATGAGCCCATGTGCAGTCCCTGCCCTACTAGTGCCAAAGAAAGATGGTTCTTGGCGTATGTGTGTTGACAGCCGAGCGATCAACAAAATTACAGTGAAGTACCTGTTTCCAATTCCTCGTCTGGATGATATGTTGGATCAGCTATCCGGTTCTAAGGTCTTCTCAAAAATTGACCTTAAAAGCGGATACCACCAGATCAGAATAAGGCCTGGAGATGAGTGGAAGATGGCGTTTAAGACGCCACAAGGGTTGTATGAGTGGATGGTCATGCCTTTTGGACCATCCAATGCGCCTAGCACGTTCAGGAGATTTATGCATCAGGTCTTGCGGCCTTTTATGGGGAAATTCGTCATAGTTTACTTCGATGATATCCTCATTTATAGTCCGACATGGGCTTCACACTTCGATCACCTCCGTGCTGTTTTTGAGATGCTGAAAACGGAGTGCCTGTTTGTCAATCAGAAGAAGTGTTCTTTCTTCACTACTTCTGTGACTTTTCTTGGTTTTGTTGTGTCTACTGATGGTGTTCATGCAGATCAGTCAAAGATAGATGCAGTCTTGGAGTGGCTCAGACCAAGGACCTTACATGACATCCAAAGTTTCCATGGATTGGCATCTTTCTACCGCCGGTTCATTAGAAATTTCAGTACTCTGATTGCCCCTATCACAGAGTGCCTCAAGGGGCGTGATTTCCAGTAGTCTGTGGAGGCAGAGGCCAGTTTTCAACTGGTCAAGCAGAAGATGACCGAGGCACCAGTTTTGGCACTCCCTGATTTTGACAAAGTGTTCGAGGTAAATTGTGATGCATCTGGCATTGGCATTGGTGGTGTTCTGAGTGAGGCAGGTCGTCCGGTTGCTTTTTTCAGTGAGAAGCTATCGGGATCAAAGAAGAATTATTCTACTTATGATCTGGAGTTCTATACCATAGTTCAGTCCCTGAAGCATTGGCGTCACTACCTAGTACAGAAGGAGTTTATTCTGTTTACCGATCATGAGGCCCTGAAGTACATCAATGGTCAACACAAGTTGAGTAGACGTCATGCCAAGTGGGTGGCATACTTGCAAGAATTCACCTTTATGCTGAGGCACCAAGCAGGGAGTCTGAACTGCGTCGCAGATGCCCTGAGCCGTCGTACCTTACTCCTCACCACCATGAGTACCAAAGTTGCAGGCTTTGAGACGTTTACAGATATATATGCAGCTGGTCCTTCCTTTGGAAGGATATTTCAGGAGGTAACTGAGGGTCACCTTCATGATTTTGTTTTGCATAATGGGTATCTATTTCGTGGATTACAGTTGTGCATTCCAGATTGTTCATTGAGGCAGCAAATTATAAGTGAACTTCATAATGAGGGAGACTTTGGCCGAGATAAGACCTTGGCCCTTATCTCTTCTGACTTTTATTGGCCCAAGTTGACTAGTGATGTGCCCATTATGTGGACCGTTGTTATGTGTGCCAACGGTCTAAGGGAGTTCTCACCAAGGTGGGCTTGTACACTCCCTTACCTGTTCCTGAAGCTCCTTGGTTCGATGTCAGCATGGATTTTGTATTGGGTTTACCCCGCACCCAAAGGGCCTCGGATTCTATATTTGTTATGGTTGATAGGTTTTCCAAGATGGCCCATTTTGTAGCTTGCAGGAAGACTATGGATGCTGTCCGGATTGCCCATCTTTATTTCAAGGCGATTGTGCATTTACATGGTGTTCCTCGATACATCACTTCAGATCGTGATACCAAGTTCATCAGTCATTTCTGGAAGAGCCTGTGGGGGAAACTGGGAACGCAGTTGAATTTTAGTAGCGCCTACCACCCCCAGACGGATGGCCAGACCGAGGTGGTGAACCAGAGTTTGGGCAACCTTTTGAGATGTTTGGAAAGAACGAAGCCGAAGCAGTGGGATTTGGCATTACCTCAAGCAGAAATTGCCTACAACAGATCGAAAAACAGAACCACAGGCTTAAGCCCATTTGAGATTGTCTATGGTCAGAACCCATCTGGGGTGCTGGACTTAGCCCCTATTCCACGTATAGGACATTTTAGTCCTAAAGCAGATGAGATGGCAGAGTATCTTCGGGGTATCCATGAGCAGGTGAAACAGATCATTCATGAGAGCAATACCAAGTACAAGACTCGGGTTAACAGTCATCGTCGTCAGGTACTTTTTGATGTTGGTGATTTTGTTTGGGCTGTATTAACTCGTGATCGTTTTCCTGTTGGCGAGTATAATAAGCTTAAGGATCAGAAGATTGGACTTTGTGAGGTCGTGCAGAAGATCAATGATAACGCTTACAGGTTGCGCCTTCCCAGTCACTTGAAGACTTCTGATGTCTTTAATGTGAAGCACCTAAGTCCTTGTTTTGTGGATTCTGATGACACTACTCTGAACTCGAGGACGAGTTCTTTCCAACCCGGGGCGACTGATGCAGGGGGATCCGAGACAGATGATGTTGAACTGTCAGATTGCACCTTGATGGCGCTGAGATACCATGAGTTGGCAGATCAGCGCAAAGTCGAGAATTGATTGTGATATGTTCCTCATTGGGGCCGTTTTGAGTGCATTTCAATCTTTTGGCTATAACTTTGGCTACGAGTGTCGGAATCACACATAAGACCCCAATTCGGAAAGCTCTTTCCGACACGCACGCTTTTTACATTGAGCATGGCTCCATTTTCCTTTTTTTTGACCTCAAATTCTGCTGTTTTCCCATCCGAATCACTAGTTTTAGTTTTTTTTTACTATTTATGGTAATATTTCGCTTGGCAGTTAAGAAGTCATTTTAAATCCGATTTGGGCCGAATTTTTTGCAAATTGCTTATTTTATATTGAATTTCAATTTAGAGTGATTTCTGAGATTTTTCTATTTTTGGCAAAATTCGGATAAACACGATTTTTGGCTATAACAGTCCGGCTTGTGGATTGATTTTGATTATTGCTTGATTTTAAAATATTCCGTTAAACCCTAGAGACTTTTCTCTCTGGTTTTGGGCGAATTTTCTCCTGTAAATCATCTATTGGAACTAGCTTGCATGATAATCGCTATCCTGTCCGGCATCAAATGTTGATCAATCATTCACAAGCATTAAGTCCAGAACGAAATACTCAACAATATGAAACAATTACTAAATTAGTAACTTTATAGATTATATAAATAAATTACACAAAAGTAATTCTACAAACTGATTTAATTTCATTGGATCATTTAGCCACATCAAAAGTAACTTTATAATCTGAATAGTCACATCAAGCTGCGTTCATTTGTGGGATTAGAATAGTTTCTTAGTTTGAAAACTAATTTTAATATCATAGTGTTTGCATACCACAACCATATCATAATACTTTGCTCATTGAACTCAAGTCTTGATATGTTCAAGAGTTGAGTCGAGTTTCATCTACAATTTTAAGGAAAGCTCCTTCTAAACAGAAGGAACCCACTATACTTGATATCATAATTCATGGTATTTCTCAACACTTTAAAATTCTCTATATAGCTACTCAATTGACTTGGTCCATTGAATGAAATATATAAACATAGCAATATATAGAAAAACATATATAGAAGTCAAAATTTTTCTTAATCTATTTGCATGCACATTCTACATTTATGTACCATATCTTTCACATATTCATAAACTAAACCTCTAAATTAACCATATCATTTCTAGGTTTCTAGTATTAATGAGTTATAAAACATAATTCCATAAATAATATAAATTATGTTAGCAAAACATAATTAATAATATCAAGTTTGAGCATGCATTCACTCAAAAATACCTTCCCCACAAAACTAGCCTTTTTGGCCAACACAAATTTATCAGACTCAAAAATCAATTTAAACCTAAACTTATTTAGAAGAGTACAAGATACAATATTCTTTATGACTTCCGGTACATAATACAAATCTTCGAGAGTAAGAAATTTCCCAGAGGTAAATTCCATATTTATTGTCCCTTTGCCTCTAACTATGATAGTGGATGAGTTACTCATGTAAAGAATGTGTGTATATTCCCTTGGCTCATACCTCTCAAATAAGATTTTATCTTTACAGACACACATTGTTGTTCCTGCCTCAATCCACTAGGAGTTACCTCCTTCAAGAATTTTGGTCTTATAGAACATAGCCTCAAAATTCTCTCTAGAACTAGAGTCATGTCATTTGTTTTTAAGAAAGCGACGGTCACTTTTGTAATGGTCTTTTTTGCCACAATGGAAGCAACTTACTCCCAGATTCTTCTAATTCTTATTTTGGAAGTCACTTTGTTTTCTCCCAAAGTTATTATTTTTCTTTCAGTTTTCATATTCAAATTAATTTGGTTGTCCAGGTTTGTGGGTCTTACGTTCCTCTCCCATGTGCATGTTGGATGTCAAAGATTCACTCTCTTCATTACCATCTCTAAGCTTGATTTCTTCTTCAATACGAAGATGTTGGCCTAACTCTTATAGAGATATTTTCTTCCTTCTATGTTTCAAACTTCTTTGATAGTTTTTCTATGATTGAGGAAGTTTATCAATAATAGATGAGACTAATATGGATTCATCTGTTTTCATGTTATACATGTTGTGATCAAGAATATGCATAATTTACTTGAATTGTTAAACAAGCCTAGAATCTATCATATTTTAATAAAAAAATTTGGTAGCCATAAATCTATTACTTGTAGCATCTTCTAAAAGATACATAGCCTCAAGTCCATTCCACATATACTTGGTTGTTGCTTTGTTCGGGTATGCATCAAACAATATTGTATCTGAATTTGTATTGCAAATATGTCCATTGTACATGTAGTTTTCTTGTTCTCATTTGATCATTGCGCAACTCTGAGTGATTGTCTCATCCCCATTTGCAGAAAGTCTAAGAGTGGTTTGAACATATATCACTTTGAGACTGACCAAGAGGAAGTGCATATTCTTTTGCCAATGTCGAAAATTGGCTCTATTAAAGCATTCAAGTTTTACAAAATTTGCAAAAAACTCTCTCAAACTATGAGCCATTAGCAATCAAATATTGTCTTAAGATTGTTGGTGCCAAAGGGCTGTAAAAGAAGAAACTAGTGAGAGAAAAGCTTGCTTCAAGTTGCATTACGTTGTCGCTTTCCTTAAGACAATACTCGCCTCCACTAATAACGGTATGCACAAAAATTACAAGCGAATTTGCCTCCAATATATAATGAAGCCCAAAACAAGTCTTTGTCTAACTGCATTATATACAAACAAAATTAGACCTGAATACCCTTATATTTTGCTAGCTTTTTAACCAAAGAGATTAGAAATTTATTTTTGCAACTAATCAAATCCTAACATAGAATTTCGAATTTTGAATCCTAAACAACCAAGAGAATTTTGAATTTTGCTTCTTCTATATTTCAATTTGAAAGCCAATGGGTCCAGTGGTCATAAAACAGTGTATTTATTTTTCGAACACACAACATTTATTTTTCCAACACTTGTTGTGTGCCTCAGGTCCATGTGGGCTATCTCTAATGGGTCCAATGGTCAAACAAAGGCACCAGTGCCACTAGGCTAGACCCATTTTCTTATAATTCATCTCTTTTCAAATTAACTCATAACTTTTAAAATAAATCTTAAAATAATAATAATATAAAATTTAATAATTTAATAATTTGAAAATATTTCCAACAATGTCTATCCAAATTTAACAATCCAGCTGGGGCAAAGTTGGACGGCTTGTTAAGTTGACAAACATCGATCCTTAAGCTCGTTTATACTACTTTGTATTTTGAGAAATGTTTTAGCCATAAAGAGATCTCACAAAAATAAATTTATAAATCGACGTGATTTAATGTGATACGTTAGATTGTAAAATTGTTTTTATTGAAAAGTAGATCTAATGTGTATTATGTGCAATCATGTCAGTTTGTGAGTTTATTTTTATAAAATTTCTTTGTAATTGTAGTACTTCCCTTATATCTTTTGATCTTCATTCCAATCCAATAGAAATTCTCCTTGACCATTTGGTATGTTTTCTAGTAGCCTTCATGGAAACCACCATGAAATGGACTTAGGAGTTCTAAAACTAACTTGGAATCCTCCAACAAATAAATACGATTTGTGAATAATAGAATACCTTGAAAGATTTCCAAGGTCCCAAATCTCCATCATCATCAATTATTTTCAACAAATCGATCAACTCAGGATGCTTGGCAACTTCTTTTTTTATGACATCTACCCAATTTGGAATAGGTTCGAATATAGTGGTGATCACTAAAACTAATGCAAACTTCTTAATGTCGTAGGTGGACTAGAATAAGTCTTTGTCTTGCCAGGCATGGCCGAAGAAGCTTTTGGGGGCCCGTGGTAAAGGATTAGAATAATGATAGCCTTAGTACTCTACTACTACCATTTTGCTAATCTTTTTAATTTATTAATTTTATATAATGGTTAAGGAAGTGATCATTATTAGTGAAATTGTATTTTTCTTTTAATTTTTTTTAGTGATTAAGGATGTTAAAAAATACTTAAAAGAAAATGATAAAAAAATAAAAATTTCAAATACACTAAAGAGTAATAAGAGGGTAGTAAGGCTATCACTACCCAAAAGATTAATTGTGCGAACCCCTTCTCCCAATGCATCACAGTCAACTGAAAATGTGTGATAAGTTAGTTATAAGTGTAAGGGCAAGAGTCAGATCAGTCATCGCTTTCTTCTAAAACTTAATTAATTGGCTATAAACATAATCATATCTAGCTAAATCATTAATTATAAAGGATGTGTGATAACCGAGTGTGTGCCCTCTCTTTTCTCTCGACAGAGGACTAAGGTGGTGTCAAAATCTCCTTGCCACCCAGTCATTGTGGGTGGTGGAAGGCAATAGTGAGTTTTTTTTCAATTGTGAGGTGTAGCAAAATTAGGGGTGCTACCCACATATGGGGGGCGGGGGCACCCCTTCCCCACACCCCACCCCCTCATATGCGGGGGTTGGAAATTCCATCCCGCACCCTGCCCTGGTGCCGCGGCGGCGGGCTAAACACCCCATCCGCCCCATCCCTCATCCACTTCAAGAACACTATGTCTCATTGGATTGAAAAAAAAAATTTGGATCTAAAAATATTTTTTTTAGAATCAAATTATTATATAATTAAATCGTAAATTAAAATTAATATATATAGTAATAATTTAAAAACTAATAACATAAAAATTATGTTATTAATTTTTAAATTTGTTAAACTTGTTCACAAGAGTCATAAGAGAGTGAGATCACTTGTTCACAAGATTGCATATGGCATGGGCACCCTACGCCACCTTTATATAGAACTCCAAGGCCATACAAGAGCCTTACTTGAGCAATGTGGGATTTACTTGTGAATAAATCTCACTCTCTTGTGACTCTTGTGAACAAGTCTAACAAATTGTAATAGATATTTATATATATACCATTTGTAAAATATAAATACATATTTATAAAATATAAATACAAAGTGCGGGGCGAGGTTGAGCCCTACCTGCCCCCGCCCCCGCTTAGGGTATTTCATGGTCCCCCACCTCGGCATGTGCAGTCTGGGATACCCCATCCGCCCATGCGGGGGCGGATGGGGACGGGGGCGGGGGCGGGGTAGCGGGAGGTGGGCCCCCGCTACCCACCCCTAAGCAAAATGGAGAAGTTACAAGTGTTGTGGGCGATCTAAAACTTAGTGAGGTGGAAGATCCAGCGATTGTTTTGAAGAATGATGCAACACTAGAGGTTCAACGTAAGGGAGGGTTGTGCCTCATTGTTAAAATTTGGATGGACAGATCCATTGGGAAGAATATTGTAGAAGCTAAAATGACGAAGATATGGTGGCTAAGTAAATAGGCAACATTTACATAAGTTGGATCTAATGTGTTTAGAATTTCTTTAGTTAATAATGCTAATCGAGTGTGATTGACTTGCTCAAAAATGAGTAGTACAAAGGCTATCCCAAGTACAGGAGGATGTCGTGTAATAATTAGGAATAAAATTCCTAAATCGTCTCCTCAGGGAAAGTTGCTTAAATCCAAATTCATATAAAATGATGAAAAGTTTCATAAACAAAAGTGGTAGTATGTACAATAAATGGAAGGATGCAACGGAAATAAAAAAAGGCACTAGTCATAGACTAGATTCATACTTGTGGATTTTTTTGAGTGTTGAAATGGAACGTAAAAAAACTAACAAATTGAAATTAACAATTAAATATTCAACTACGCTAAACAATTTTAATTTATCAAAAAATTAAATAATAAACTGAAATTAATATAAAATGTAATTGTAATGCATATTTAATGGAAGCTTAAAGAAACAAGAAAAATAACTGACATAAAATAAAATAAACAGTAAATAAAATTCCCAAACTTTTAATGCAAAAATATCAAGAATACACCATAAATTTCAAATTGAAATTAAATAAAAAGTAGGGAATGAAAAGATCAAGCCAATTGAACGGAGATGGAGATTGAAAGCAGTGGAGAAGTCTAGACTGTAGCAGTAATCGGACCCCTGAAAGAGCTCTTCAATGCACTGCAGTGTAAGTAGGTGCCCCAGAAGAATTTATGTGTTGCGACGTGAATTAAAAACCCAAGAGAAAGAAAATTATGCGCTGAAAATACCCCCCAAAAGATCCTCTTGTGTGCGGCCTGAAATATACTCCCAAGAGAAAATAAGTGTGCGGCACAGTTCAAAGTTCTCAATGAAAATAATATCTTGCCGTGTATCCCCTAGGTCCAACTTGCTCAATAGAAAGAAAAGTGCCGTGTTATACTTGAATTCATGCCTCCAGCCTTCCTAAGTTGTGTTGTCGTATCCAAGCCAAAAAGCCTTATTTGAGAATAATGGTATCTGCCTTTTCACCTTTTCACCTTTTTTACTTTTATTATTTCTAATTTTTGTCCTTCAACCTAAAAAAATTTCTATAAGAAAAAAATAAAATATAAGGAAAGAATAGAATCTCAAAATTGTATTGTGCATGTAAATGAACGTTGTCCAATTAAATCATAAGTTATAATATTAAGCAAAAATCATGTTATTTATCAATTTAAATCACAACTCGGATCTATACATCTTAATCATTTTTTCATCTAAAACTAATAATAATGTAATGAAATAAATAAAATATATTGGTTCTAAATGTATAAAAATATGCAATGTTTCAGCTCAATCACACCCCCTAACTAGCATTTTGCTAATGCTTGAGCAAAATAGTAAAAATTAGTTGAGATGAACATTGCATAAAGATTGAAATTCAAACAAAAGCAATCAAACACAATTCTGAATTCTCACAAAAGGTGATCAATGACTACTCAACCCCAGGATCTATACCCACCAAGATTGTCTCAACAATCCTACACATAAAATTAGGGAAAATGTCTCAGAACTCAGATGTGTGTATGTAGCTACACGGTTGTGTGTTCCTCATTACTAGCTAGGATTTGTCTTAGGATTTTTCAACATTAAAATTAATCATTGCTAATTCTAACTACCTCAAAGTCCAAGGGACTAGCAATTTTCACGCCAACTCTGTTTTAAAGTTGAACACTCAATTCCCAAAGTTAGGGTAACTATTTCTTGCCCTTTAATTAGGAAAGTTCATTAAGCTGCCTTTATCTTCTTCTTCTTCTTCTTCTTTTTCTCGATTTTTTTCTAATCCTTTTTTTTTCTTTTTCTTTTTTTTCTCGAAGTTCATTGACAGTGAAGCTATTGCCAATCTTTAGATTAATAATGTCTATCACCCCATGAGGATGAACCTCATTTACAATGTATGGCCCACTCCATCGGGATTTCAGCTTTCCAGGAAAAAGATACAGTTTTGAATTATAGAGGAGCACTTTCTGATTAGGGACAAGATATTTGTCATGGATCTTCTTGTCATGCAAGGCTTTCATTCGCTCCTTTGCTAAGTGAGAATTATCATAGGCCTTCCTCCTTGCTTCATCAAGCTCTGAAATCTGCAACTTTCTTAAACCTTTGTCAGCATCAAGTGAAAAGTTAATTTGCTTAATAGCCCATAAAGCACGATGTTGAATCTCAACAGGTAAATGACAAGCTCGACCATAAACCAATCTATAAGGTGAGATCCCTAAGTTAGTTTTGAATGCAGTCCTATAAGTCCAGAGAGCATCAACCAGTTTTTCAGACCAGTCCTTCTGAGTGGGACAGACTGTTTTTTCAAGAATAACTTTGATCTCTCTATTGGCCAACTCTGCTTGACCATTAGTCTGGGGGTGATATGGAGTAGAAGCTTTATGGGTCACTCTATATTTCTGCATAAGTTTTTGAAAATGTTTGTCACAAAAATGTGAACCCCCATCACTAATAATCGTCTTGGGCATGCCAAAACGTACAAACAATTCTTTCAAGAAATGGATGACAACCTTATGATCATTTGTTCTACAAGGTATGGCCTCTACCCATTTTGAAACATAATCCACAGCAACTAAAATATAAGAATTCCCAAATGAATTTGGGAATGGTCCCATAAAGTCAATCCCCCAACAATCAAATATCTCAAGTGTAAGAATATGAGAAAGGGGCATCATGTTACGTGCTGTGATTTTTCCAAGTTTTTGACAAGGCTTACATGCCTTGCAAAAAGATTCCACATCTCTAAAAACAGTGGGCCAATAGAGTCCACTTTGTAAAATTTTGGCAACAGTTTTCTTAGTTGCAAAATGGCCTCCACAAGCCCTAATATGAAAAAAGTGAAAAACAGAGGTAAACTCATAATCAGGAATACATCGACGCACCAATTAATCAGCACAATACTTAAAAAGATAAGGAGTGTCGAAGTAATAAAATTGTACCTCTATAAGAAACTTACGCTTATCCTGAGCTATCCAATGCTCCGACATCCGGTCAGTGACACGGTAATTCACAATATCCACAAACCATGGAGCGTGTGACACTGCAAAAAGATGCTCATCTGGAAAATCTTCATTCAAGGAAGGAATGGATGTAGACACATTAGGTAGCTACAGTCGTGACAGGTGATCAACTACCACATTCTCGACTCCCTTCTTATCCCAAATAGTGATGTCAAATTCTTGGAGCAAAAGAATCCAACGTATCAACCTGGGTTTAGCATCCTTCTTTGCCAACAAATACTTAAGAGCAGAATGGTCAGTAAAAATGATAGCATGAGACCCAAATGTATAAGAACGAAATTTATCTAAGGCAAACACAACAGCTAATAACTCCTTCTTGGTGGTGGTGTAATTTTTCTATACATAATTCAAAGTTTGACTTGCATAATAAATGACCAAAGGCTTATTGTCCACTCTTTGGCCAAGAATAGCACCAAGAGCGAAATCACTAGCGTCGATCATAATCTCAAATGGCAAGTCCCATCGAGGAGTTTGCATAATAGGTGCAACTGTTAAGTGTTTCTTTAAGGTCTCAAAAGCATGCTGACACTCATCAGTCCAAGTAAAAGTAGTATCATTTTGCAATAAAGTACATAATGGTTTTGTAATACTACTAAAGCCTTGAATAAAATGCCGATAGAAGCCAGCATGACTAAGAAAATAATAAATATCCTTCACTATCTTAGGAATAGGTAGTTGAGATATTAATTCTATCTTGGCCTTGTCAACCTCTATGCCACGTTCAGAAACTAAATGCCCAAGTACCAAACCACTAGTAACCATAAACTAACATATCTCCCAATTCAACAATAAATTCTTTTCCTCACATCTTTTCAACACAGCAACAAGAGTTTTTAAACAAACATCAAAAGATTTGCCAAATACAAAAAAATCATCCATAAAGACCTCACACATGTCATCAAGCATATCAGAAAAAATGCTCATCATACAGCACTGAAAAGTAGCAAGTGCATTACATAAATTAAATGACATTCTTCTAAAGGAAAAAGTACCAAAGGGGCAAGTGAAGGTGGTCTTCTCTTAATCCTCTGGTGCTATGGCAATTTGATAATAACCAGAGAAACCATCCAAAAAATAATAAAAAGCATTACCCACTACTTTTTCTAAAATCTGATCAAGGAAAGATAATGGGAAGTGATATTTTTGACTGATTGAATTCAACTTTCGGTATTCAATACACATTCTCCAACCCGTTACCTTCCTAGTCAGAATCAACTCACCATTAGCATTTTCAATAACAGTTAAACCAGATTTTTTTTGTACTGCATGTGTTGGACTTACCCATTTGCTATCAGAGATAGGATAGATGATGCCCATAGCTAACAATTTCAGCACTTCATTCTTCACCACCTCCTTTATTGTAGGATTCAACATCCGCTGTGCATCACGAACTGGTCTCGGATGTCCTTCTAGAAAAATATTGTGGGTACAAATCGAAGGATCAATACCTTTGATGTCTAAAATAGTCCAGCCTATCACTCCTCGATGATGTCTCAGCACTGTTAATAACTCTACTTCCTGCTTCGAAGTAAGCTGAGAAGAGATGACCACTGGAAATGTATCCTCAATTAGGCCCAGAAAAATATACTTCAAGTTCTCATGTAGTGACTTCAACTTTAGTATTGGGATTTCTTCTTCTGATGACTTCATGGCTCCTGGTAAATCAAGAGCTTCAAAGATTGGCCTACGCCAATTACTCGTGTAACTCACATCTGATAACTGAAGAGACCCAGTTGTCTCTGTCAACTGCCCATCTGATTCTATCAACTCTAATGATGTAGGAATTGTCTCAACAAGAGCCTCAGACTGCTCAGGAAAGCCATCCTCAGATGCACTCTCAGAATCAAATACTGATAACAACTCTGAAACATCAAAATCATACACCATATCAATAGCATGCACATCTGAATCGTCGCATCCACTAGGCATCTTGCAAGCATTGAAAAAATTCATCTCCAATGTCATATTCCCAAAAGTGAGCTTCAGTACTTCACTTCAACAATTGATAAGTGCATTCGAAGTAGAAAGGAATGGGCGTCCAAGGATTACAGGCGCATGGTGAATAGTGGTGACTAGCCGTTGCATGTCAAGAACTACAAAATTCATTGAGTAATAAAATTTGTCCACCTGGACCAGCACATCTTCAATTATACCCCTCGGCACTTTAACTGATCTGTCAGCCAACTATAGCATGATGGAGGTTTTTTTCAACTCACCCAATCCCAACTGCTCATATATTGAGAATGGTAGCAAGTTCACACTACTCCCCAGATCAAGTAGAGCTCTCCCAATACATGACTCACCAACCATGATGGAAATGTGGGGAGAGTCAGGATCTCCAAACTTCTGAGGAGTCTCGTTCAATATCAGTGCACTAAGTTGCTCTGTTAGGAATGCTTTCTTCTTCACATTCAGTTTCCTCTTCACTATGCACAAGTCCTTCAAAAATTTTGCATACGAAGGCACTTGTCCTATGATATCCAAGAGTGGAATATTAATCTTTACTTGCTTGAAGATCTCCTGAATCTCAGTGTGATATTTATTCTTTTGGCCAGTTGCCAACCTCTGAGGATAGGGAACCACAGGTTGGTACCCCCTACTAGTTTCGGCCTCTTCACTCACATGCTTCTTCGACTCTAGTCTCACTTCCTCTGGTTCTTTCTCAACTTCATCAGTCTTTGTTACATCTTCAGATTTAGAACTAACTACCAGTCTATCCATGGTCATCTCAGGTTGAGGAACTTTCTTCCCACTTCTCAAAGTAAGAACGGCCTTCGCTATCTTAATAACGTCCCCTGAGACATTATGCACTTGCTGTTATTGTTGCCTATATACTTGAGGATTAGGCTGAGGTTGTGCTGAAAATTTCCCTTTCTCTAGAGTGCTTAAGGTCATGTTCATCTTGTTAATAGTGCCACGTAACTCATTGCCTGAGTGTTCTGATTGTTTGTGGTGGCCTGAATCTGCATGAATTGCTTAAGTGTATTGGTCATCTGTGCTATACTATCATTTAGAGACTTCTTTGCAGATGATGGAGGCTGAGAGCATTATACAGCTACATGACGCTGAAATCCAGGAGGAGCCATAAAAGGATAGCTCCGAGAACTCTGATATGGCTGATACTGGTGCTGAGGAGCACCCTGATGAAATGGCTGCTGCGAAGATGGTGGAGACCGACCAGGCTGATTATTTCTCCATGAGAAATTTGGGTGATTCCTCCACCTCGGATTATATGTATTGGAAAAATGATGATTTTGTGCTCTGTTAACCCAGTTAGTTGATTGCATTTTCTCAGACCCACTTTCTTAAAATACTGGTATAAACGGACAGTCCTGGGTCTTATGGTTCGAATCAGCACATATAGAACATGTCTCTACTACTTTCACAGCTTTCACTTTTTCCATTTCCATGACCTCTAGTCTTCTAGTTAATGCAGCTATTCAGGCTTGAACATCAGTGTCTTCCTTAAGCTCATATATGTCCCCTCCACAAATAGCCCTTAGTGGCTATTATTTGAGCTGTAAAATTGCATATTTTAGTTATTTAAAACCAATGTATTTTAACTGCTTCGTGACATTATTATTGGTTTTAGATGGAAAAATGGTAAATAAGCATAAATTCAAGTTGTAAAGTTTAATTGATTAATATCATGTTTATGCTTAATTTTATAACTATGATTTAATTGAAAAATATTTCCTCACATATATAATATATTTTTAATAATCTATTTTCCTTTTTAATTTATCTTGAGTGTTATTTTTTTTTATTTCTTTATTTGCAGCATATATAAAAAAATCAAAGGAAATCCTCGGTCCCAATATGATTGGTGTTTCCATGGGTAGGGTGTTCTCACAGCTGGTCAAGTTTGAGGAAATAACAAACAAGAAACTCACACCAAGCCAAAATATCCAGACATCTAGTTTACAGAAAGCACATGCAGTTCAACATCACTTGGACAGCAGCAAAACCAGCAGCAAATTACGGCACCTAAAGTAGGAAAACCATAACACATGCAGCAGCATCAATCACGGCAAACCAACCTCATTGCACAAGTCTTTCACGACACCTAAAACCAGCACATGCATAAATGACAAACAGAAAATCAAAAGGCGAGAAAGGAGGACGCTGGGAAGTTTTTCTTTGCAGAAGGAGTTAAACTGGAAAAGAGAATAAAACAAGGAGAGAGGGGGTACGTGGAAACGTGAGGGGGAGTCAAGGTTTACGGCAGAAGTTGAGAGAGGGGCTTGGGAGGACTTACGAAAAAGAAGAGGCGGCTGGGTTTTACGTTAAAAAAAAAAAGAAGCTTTCGGCTGGAAGGAGGTTTAGGCGCAATTGGTGCTCTGGACGTATACTGAAGAGAGAAGTAAATCTGTTAGGCAAGATTTACGGAAAGAAAAAACAGATAGGAGCTGAGGGTCTTACTCTTCGGCTGGACAGACAGAAAACAGAACGAGGAAGAGAGCAGGGGGAGTTGACGTTCAGGGGAACCTTGTGGAGCTGCGGAGGCTCTCATCCGACATTTCGTCTGGGCCTGCAGTGGCAGAGGAGGCTGGTTTTACGGAGGGAGTTGGGACGAACTGGAAGAGAGAAGGGAGAGTTTTTTTTTACGTAAGGGTGGTGCTGGACGTTCGGTTCAGGTAGAGTTGACGTTCAGTTCGGTTCTGGGGCTCTTGGACGGACAGAAACTGAGCTGGAGGAGAAGAGTTTTACGTAAAGAGAGGTCTGGACGTGGAAAGAGAGGAAGCTTACGGGTTTCTGCAAATTTTTCCTCTGGTTTTTAACGGACTGAAAGTGAGAGAGATGTGAGGCCTGGTCTTTGGAGAGTGAAGTTGAAACGGAGCTAAGAGAAACAACAGGGTTCTTGGACAGAGACGTGAGCTGGCTTGCTTTCGGGAGGTTAGATGCTGCACTTCAACGTTTGGGAGCTACGTTGCACGGACTGAGCGTTGGAGAGAGTAGAAGGACGTGAGTTTGGAGCAAACAGCTTCACGAAATGGACTGGGAGTTTCTC
>QGSO01001183.1:0-13098 GCA_011037825.1 Carya cathayensis
TGTTATCATCAAAATCCATGTGTAAATATATAATTACACAAAACTTGAAACCTTAGGTTCAACAGGATCAGCTCCTACTACTTAAGGCATTACTAGAGAGTGTTCTTGATTGTAATTTGGGCACACCAAGTTACATTTTTTTGGATAGAGTTTTGTGCTTTGTGACGGATTAATGTGATAAAAGCAATATTTGATGGGTAGGTGTTATAATCTTTTTAATGAAGGAGTTGTTTTGATTTTGTTTAGTATGAAGCCTTTAATTTTGGACAAGAATGGACAATCCTGTAGATGTTTAATCTTTGATTACAACCTATTTTAGTGAAGTCTGGAGGGAAAAAAAAAATTCGTCATTTTCTCAGGCATCTCTTCCCACCCTTACTTACCCAATGATGGCTTTTTTGCTTTGCCTTGTTTTCGTCAGAGTTGATCGGCGAAGAATTTGGATCCTCGGTGTTGAGGATTATTGATTTTTTTTCTTTTTTATGGATACGGATGCTAAGCTTGTTAATGGATAGGTGTTATAATCTTTTTAATGAAGGAGTTGTTTTGATTTTGTTTAGTATGAAGCCTTTAATTTTGGACAAGAATAGACAATCCTGTAGATGTTTCATCTTTGATTACAACCTATTTTAGTGAAGTCTGAAAAAATAAATAAAAAAATAAAAAAGAATCTTCATTTTCTCTAGCATCTCTTCCCACCCTTGCTTATCCAATGATGGCTTTTTTGCTTTGCTTTGTTTTCGTCAGAGCTAAATGGCAAAGAATTTGGGTCCTTGGTGTTGAGGATTATTGATTTTTTTCTATTTTATGGATACAGATGCTAAGCTTGTTAATGGATACAAAATTAGCACTATTGGTACTACAAACCCTTCAAAGGTTCAGGATTACTGTGTTAATGGAGAGGAGGAAAGTGAGTCCAATTCGCTGTTACTGCCTCAGCGAGGTAGGATATCGAGAAAGTAGAAGAAGATGCAGCTCAAGGTGTAGTGGAATGACAAGAATGGAGATTGCTTTAGTTTTTATTTTACTTTCCTGTAATGCGGGTCACATGACTTTTATTGAGATTGCTTTTGTGTCATTAGTTTATTTGTGGCCATTAAATGCATGAGAACAGAGCTTCCATTCCAAAGAGTTTATGTCCCAAAAATTGTGAACCGAAGAAATTCGGTCTGGTCCTGGGGTCTAGAAAGTTTGGATCAGACCAAACCCCTATATATATATATTTAATATTTTTATTAATTTAATATGTTATTTTTATATAATAATTATATAAGTTAATAATGTAATTTTTATCTAATTTATTATCATTGACCAAATAAAATATTAAATAATATATGCTATCAATTAATAACAAATCATAAATTAAGTGATAATTTATGTCATTATATGTAAATAGCTAATACTTCCTACATATTTACACTTACTAAGTAATTAGATAATTTTTTTTTTTAAATACCTAAGTTGCAAGTAAGCATGAATAGTCTTTGTACAATGACATTATTTGATATTCATTAACCATATATAAAATGTATGACATTATTAATAATTAGGCATACTAGAGAGTAAATTAGTCTAAATTAGTAAGTAGTAACTATCCACATCATAAATATAATTATAGTTAAATATTTTTTTAATGAGTTAGTTACATAATCTACATTAATAATTCATTTCATTTTAATTTTAGTAATTTAAATAATTTTTTTATTAATTTATTTGCAAAAAAATAAACAAAATAACAAAATAATTGGGCCGAACCGGACTGGACCGATAGTTACCGATCCGGTCCCAATAGGTGTTTGGTCGGGCAAAATGATGGACCAAAAATCACCCCCTAGACCGAACCGATTTACACCCCTTGCCACTTGAGCTATTAATGGCCAAGTATAGGGATTTCCTTGGAATCTTAAGTAAATTAGACCTTTCTTTGGCATGAAATGGCCCAAACCTCTTAGCTCGAGTATAATCAATTAAAATTGTATATGTAAATACTAATTTTTTTTATGGTATGACATATTGTAATAAAATGAGGGTGTTATGTGTCCATATTATCGCTATTTAGTTAGCTTAAAGAAACATACTCAATTGGTCCTTGTGAAGATTACAAATGGCTATAATTAATTTCATTGATTCGATAACTACCATGAGAACACATTGGTCGTTATGAAGAGTACCTCATGGAAAAATCTCTCTTCAAATTCTTCTCCGTAGTTTAGTGTCTTAAGCGGGAGAGATAAATGCATGAATTGGTCCTTATGAAAGAGTACTACATCGCGGAAAAATATCTCTTTAAATTCTAATCCGTAGTTTAGTGTCTTAAGTGGGATCCAGAGAGATAAATGCATGAATTGAGTTCTACAACATTTATTGTTACCCGTATAGATACTAATTCGTACAATATTAAATGATATCAATAATGGTAAAATTCAATTTATGTGTCTCTTTCTCACACCACGATGATTAGACGTCACCATAATGATCAACCGGTACTGAATAAAAACTTGACAATTAATGTTATCAAATTATATTTAAGGCGTTATGTTCACGATCAGTAGTAGTTAAGAATTCATGGTTATAAGGGATCACGAGTGACTACCCTCCGCGACATAACAACATAAAAGCTACACTTTTAGAAGTTACGGGCCAAGCTAGTAATTAGGCCTAAGGGACTTGTGGCCATCAGGCCCACAGCCTTAAGAGTTATATCTGTTTATTTCAAATTGCTGAATTAGTCAAGATTGTAAATAAAAACTATTATCTGAGTCGTTGGTAAATAGATAACAAGTGGGGTCGTGTCCTTAATGGTTTTCCTGTCTTTAATTTCAGTTGTTACTTTTTCTGTATATCGGCATTCATGTGCCAGTAGGTAGTTATTTCCAATTCCTTGTAATTAGGCGATTATTTTACCGGTCAGTTGAGTCAATTGTCTATAAATGTTATTGAAAGCATCAATGAAAATCATCTGATTCCCAGCCAACAAAAAATCCAGGAGATTGATCTTCTTGAACAGATTAGTTCATTATATTATTTTCATATTTTCCTCTAACATTGGTATCAAGAGTCGGTGCATCCATGGCTGAGGGTAATGTTAGCACACGCCACTCCCAGTTGGCTGACTCTTTGGCCACTTTGAAGCAAGCTCAGGACACGCAGGAGAAACAGCAAGCACACCTACAGCACATCGTTGAAGGATTAGCAACACAAATGAAAGTGGATGCTTCTAATTTGGAGATATCGATGAAACATGAAGGCAAAAAAATTGTGGAAGAACAAGTGGACTTGCCAGTCTCACACACTATGAATCCTCTTTTTGAGGATACCAGTGGCATTCAAACCAAAACTATTCGCTTAGAGTTTCCTACGTTTGATGAAACTAACCCCAACGGGTGGTTGTATCGAGCTAATCAATTTTTTAAATATCATCAGCCACATCCAAAACATCGTGTCTTATTAGCTTCCATTCATACGGAAGGTAGGGCCTTGACGTGGATGGAAACAACAGGCGGATTCACTAATTGGAAGGTGTTTGAACGTGCCTTACGCACTCATTTTGGGCCATCAGTTTATGACGATGCTATGGAAGCCCTCACAAAGCTGAGACAAACAAGGGACATTGAGCTGGATTAGCTTTCTTACAAACTCAGCTGCTTCTTGGGTGGATTACATGAAGATATTCGCTACATGGTTCACATGATGAACCCCACTTCCTTATTGAATGCTTTTGGCATTACTAAAATGCAAGAAGAAAATGTGGTAGCACTCAAGCATATTGGTTGCAATCCAACTAGTTTTTCTAGGCCTCCATTGGCTTTTCCGAAGCCACAACCCAAGACGTTGGTTCCTATTCAACATTTATCTCCAACCCAAATGAAGGAACGACGAGACAAAGGCTTGTGCTATAATCGTAATGACAAGTGGAGCCTTGGTCATCGATGTAAATCATCAAAACTTTTAATTATGGAGTATGAAGATTCGGACGAGGATGATGAGGTTAAGTCCACCCCCTTGCTTCTTGAGCCAGGAGGGTCAAGTTCCAAGCATACTAACTTGGAGCCCAAGGCCAAAGATCCTACACCAGCAGTATCCATTCATGCTCTTGTTGGTTCTCCGAACTCCAGGACAATGCGACTTATTGGTTTCATTCGTGGCATATCGATTGTAGTATTGATTGACACCGGGAGCACCCACAATTTATGGATCCTTCCATCTTCACCAAGGCACAATTACCTTTATGCCATTCACTAGGATTGACAGTAAAGGTGCAAATGGCGAAGCTGTCCGCGGTGAAGGACTTACTAAATCTGAAGATTTCCAAATGCAAAGTATGACCTTTTGCACATAATTTTTTGTCCTCACTTTGGGTGGTTGTGATGTGGTCTTAGGTGTTCAATGGTTGAAAACTCTTTGACCTATTCTATGGGATTTTTCAAAGCTATCATTGGCATTCACTTACAAGGGCACTCCCGCACAACAACGATGGCTCACCAAATTTTTGAAGTATGATTTTGAGGTGCATTACAAAAAAGGCAAAGAAAATTCTGTTGCCGATGCATTATCTAGGAAAGATGTGGGAGAACTCTCGGCTCTTACACTACCATTGGCTTCTTGGTTATCTACTTTATGTTCTGAATATTCCACTTCTCCTGAACTAATTAAATTGCAAGATCAGTTTCTTAAAGGGGCAACTCGATAGTTCAATTTATTCCATGAGGGATTGCCTAATTTTTTACAAAAATAGAATTTTTGTTCCTATCAAATCTCCTTTCCAGGATATGCTTATGGAACTCATGCACTGCAACCCTTTGGGAGGTCACTCTGGATTCCGCAAGACGTACCATAGATTGAAATCTAAGTTTTACTGGAAATGAATATGTCGGGACATACGCACTTTCATTCGAAAGTGTGAGAATTGTCAACAGAATAAATCTAAAAATATTCCTACACCAGGACTCCTTCACCCTCTTCCAATTCCTACTAAGGTATGGACGGATATTTCTATGGATTTTATTGAAGGCCTACCCCTTTCTCATGGGTGTGTTATTATTATGGTAGTTGTGGATTGCCTCTCAAAGTATGCGCATTTCATTTCTTTGTCTCATCCATATACAGATTCAAAAATAGCTACTCTTTTTCTGGAGCATATATTTAAATTACATGGAATGCCTGCATCAATAGTCATAGACCATGACCATACTTTTACAAGCCTATTTTGGAAGGAAATATTTAAATTATAGGGATCCACCTTGCAATTCACTTCAACCTATCATCCACAGTCTGATTGCCAAATTGAAATCGTGAATAAGTGTGTGGAACAATATCTAAGGAGTTTTTCTGGTGCAGAATCGAAGAATTGGAAAAATTGGTTGGCTTTGGCTGAATGGTGGTACAATACTAATGTTCATACTTCTACCAAGCTAACACCCTTTGAGGTCGTCTATGGGTATACACCCCCAAAGCTTCTATCTTTTTCTCCAGGTACAACTAAACTTCAAGCTATCGAGGACAACTTACGCTCTAGAGATGAGATACTAAAATTGTTACAATATAATCTTCATTTTGCTCAAGCTCGTATGAAGAAATATGTCGACATGCGAAGGTCTGAGCGTAACTTTCAGATTGGAGATTTTGTCTACCTATGGTTACAACCTTATCAACAACAATCCTTGGTCAATCGGTGTAATCAGAAATTATCTCCTCATTTCAGTGGTCCTTATAAAATTCTTGAGAAAGTGGGAACAATAGCTTACCGTTTGGAGCTTCCCGGCCACTCTAAGGTTCATCCCACTTTCCATGTGTCCAACTTGAAGTCGAAATTGGGTCACTGCAATCTCCACTCCACCCAGTTGCCACCGACAGCTGTTGATGGTACTTTTAAACCTGAGCCGGAGAAGATCCTGCAATGGTGAATGCTGCGAAGAAACAACAAAGTGGGCATTGAGGTTCTTGTTCTCTAGAAGGGTCTCGCACCTGAGGATGCATCTTGGGTAGATTATTACAACCTACAAAAAGACTTTCCTAACTTTGTGGACAAGGTCGCCCAAGGGGAGGGGAATGTTACGGGCTAAGCTAGTAATTAGGCCTAAGGGACTTGTGGCCATCAGGCCCACAACCTTAAGAATTATGTTTGTTTATTTCAAATTGCTAAATTAGTCAAGATTGCAAATAAAAGTTGTTATCTGAGTTGTTGGTAAACGAATAACTAGTCGCGTCGTGTACTTACTGGTTTTCATGTCTTTAATGTTACTTTCCCTGTATTTAGGCATTCATGTGCCAGTAAGTTGTTATTTCCAATTCCTTGTAATTAGGCAATTATTTTGCTAGTTAGTTGAGTCCATCGTCTACAAATGTTATTGAAAGCATAAATGAAAATCATCTGATTCCTAGCCAACAGAAAATCTTGGAGATTGATCTTCTCGAACAGATCAATTCACGATATTATTTTCATATTTTCCTCTAACAAAACAGGAGGTTAACCTTTCAAAGGTGCTACGATAGATCAATGAAAGATTCTTCCCCAATCATGTTTATTTTCTGTAATATTTATTTGGGGTGGTTTACTCCAGTACTTTGTAATCTCATAGCACGAATTACGCTTCAGAAATGATTAAGGATATTGTTGGCTGCCACTTGATCATTACTTTTTGTCAACAAAAATAACAAATAATAAAAGCAATTAAGCTGCATGCCCTATGGCCATGATGAGTAGGGGCTCATGCAAACATCTGCGATGGATCATGCATAAAAACCTGGCAGCTGCGGCTAACCCTGTAAAACGGCTAACCTTGTTTCTACGGAGGAAAATGCTTGTTGCAAGTGCTAGATGCAAACGGTGCGCAATCGGCACCATTTAATAAATTTATTTTTTTATTTTTTCTCCTCTCTCTTTCATTCTCTCTCTATCAATTTTGTTAGTTTCCATTTAATAAGCGCCTGAGGAGCAAAAGCCATGGCCAATTCAAACCTAAGAGAAGAAGCTGAAAAAAAAAACCTTTGATTGAATGCTATGGGATGGTGGGACATCTTAAAACCAATCTGACATTTTTCCACCGAAAAGAAAATCTAACAGGCACCAGGGGGATCGGACTGAAAAAAAACATCTAAGAAGACCAAAATATGTGTGTGTGTGTGTGTGTGTGTATGTGTGTGTGTGAGAGAGAGAGAGAGAGAGAGAGAGAGGGCGGGAGGAATAGATCAAAGAGAGTTTGTCGTTGTTGGGTGGTTTTGGCAAAATGAAGACGATATAGGGTATTGGTGAAGGACAGCAGAGACAAGTTCAAGAGAAATAAGAGGGGGAAGAAGATGGCGAGAAAGAAGAATTCAAAAGTGAGAAAGAGATTTTAAAAAAAAAAAAAAGATGAAAAAGAAGAAAGAGAAAAAAAAAAGAAAAAAAGAAAAAGAGAGAGGTATGTTTTTATCGTTTTTATTTTTCCTTTATTCCTTCTGTTTAGACGTCGCTATAGTTTGTATATAACGACTGTACCGAGCAGTTCTGGTGCAGGCAGGAATGCATAGCAATGCGCGGCACCATTTAATAAATTTCTTCTTTTATTTTTTCTCCTCTCTCTTTCATTCTCTCTCTATCAATTTTGTTAGTTGCTATTTTATAAGCGCATGAGGAGCAATCTAAAAAAAAATGAAAAAAACCTTTGATTGAATGCTATGAGATGATGGGACATCTTAAAACCAATCTGACATTTTTCCACCGAAAAGAAAATCTAACAGCCACCATGGGGACGAGACTGAAAAAAATATTTTAAAAGACCAAAATATGTGAGAGAGAGAGAGAGAGAGAGGTGGGGCCAGGAGGAATAGATCAAAGAGAATTTGTCGTTATAGGATGGTTTTGGCAAAATGAAGACGATATAGGATATTGATGAATGACAGCGGAGACAAGTTTGAGAAAAATAAGAAGGGGAAGAAGATGGGAGAAAGAAGAACCAAAAGTGAGAAAGTGATTTAGAAAAATAAAAATATAAAACAGAAGAAATAGAAAAAAGGGAAAGAGAAAAGAGAAAAAAGAAGAGAGTAAGGTATGTTTTTATCGTTTTTATTTTTCTTTTATTCCTTCTTGTTAGACGTCGCTATAGCTTGTATATAACGACTGTACCGAGCAGTTCTGGTGCAGGCAGGAACATACAGCATGTCAGCAACGCGCGGCGCCTTTTGTGACGCAGCGTTTCACGCAATTATCTGTCAAAGTCGCAACTGCAATGTCCTTCTTCTCTCGACCCTATCGATTCATTGACTTTTTATTCCATAGGATCAGTAGGCATTGGCAGGCAAGCGTCCCCACATACTCTATACCAGTTGTATTTCTTCCTTATTCGTTAATCATCAAGCCCGATATTCCTTAATCATGTCCCATCCACGCGTCATGTTAATGGTTATTAGCTAGATTATTATTATTATTATTTTTAAAGTAGTGATGCAGAATGGAAAGATCAAGAACACCGTCTAATACTTGGAATATATTTTTCTGATATTAAATTAAAGGATATATAGTCAAGTACTACTTATGACGTTATAACTCATTTTATGATCTTTCTTAACAGCGTATTATTAACTGTTTCAAAAATATTAAAATGATGGAAAAATGAATTTACTCTTTTATTTCAAGAAAATTTCAAGGCAATTCTCATTAAAAAAAATGGCATTTTGAGGATGAACACGATTTGTCTAATGTATGTTTAGTATGTGAGAAGGTGAATAAAGATTGTCAAGAGTTATTGTAAGAGGTATAAATTATAAAAGGGAAGAGAATTAAACATAGAAAATACAAAAATGCTTGTTACAAACGCCTCCGGTAAGCGCAATGAAGTCGGCACACCTTTTAATAATAAAAAAATAAAACTTACACTTGCAACGTATGTATCTCTCTCCTCATAACTATTCTCGTCCTCTCTCCTTTTTAATTCTTTTGAGTTTCTTTTATGAGATTTTCTTTTTCTGAATTCTTTGTCTGAGTTCATTTTCTTTCAGGGAGTAGTACGGTTAAAACTCGATTTTGTTAGTTATATATTTCTCCCAGTACGAAGACAACACAGCGACAACGATGTGTTTCTTAAATCCTCTTTTATTCTAGTATAAAATCTGTAGCTTCTACTAAGCTGCAAATTTATCATAAGAAAAAAGTAAATTAGGCATACAACAGACACCAAATCAGATAAATCATAAGGAAAGAAATATTTTCATTTTGTTCAAATATTTCTAACATTTCCAAATTTTTAACAGCTGTCTAAAAAAAAAAAAGGATATTTGAGGATGGAAATCATGAATAACAAACCTTGCGTTGGGCTCTAAATGCCTAAAAACAGTATATGGATAATGTACAAAGAAGAAAAAATGAGAACTTATCCAGAAAAGTCATATCCCAAGAAAAAAATAAGGAAGGAAAATAAAGAGATGACAAACGAAAAAAATGGAAGAAGAAAAAAAAAAGATGAAGGTTAGCTTCAACTTTATGATCTCTTTTTTGTCTTTCTTTGACTTTTTTTCGGTTGTTATCATTTTTATTTTTTTATTCCACATAAACTCTACCGATTATCTCCTGCTTGCACGTCTCGTTTGTATCTAGCAAAGTTGTAGAAAATAAGTTATATGATATTTATTGAATGTCTGCTATTGTCAAAATATTTAAATGTCAATAAATATCATAAAACACTTGATTTATCTATCTCACACATTCGATATATATATTTATATATTAATTTATATACTAAAATTAAAAAGTGTAAGAATCCATTAGTACCAATAAGGTAGGAAGCAAAATGTAAGAATCACTGCAAAAAAAATATATTTACGACAAGAGTGAATTCATTTGGATAGAAAATAATCATTATTTTTGTTATAAATAATTTGTTATATATAAGCATTTTTCTTACAATAAATAAAAATATTCAGCATGCGGTTGGCAATCAGCAGTACGTACGTAGTACTTGGTCGTTACGTACCATAAAACAAACACATATTTCAATTCATTCTCTATTCGTTAATCTGCTCCTACTTTAACTCATGAAGCCACGGACCCTGCATGCTCCATGCACATATGTGCACGAACTTCTCTCTTTTTTTTTTTGGTCATCTCTCTCTCTCTCTCTCTCTCTCTCTCAATTCAATTTATGAACCTAGCTAGCGCAAGGTCTAAAACCCAGACCAAAGACTAGAATAAAATGATATTCATGCGCGCATGTGCGCATGGGCCCATGCCATCTCATCAGGCACGTATTCTTCCATTATTCTTTTAATTACTTAATTATAAACGATAATCTGATATTACGGGCCTTTACTGCTACCAGATGCATGCAGTATGGCTACAATCAAAGGACTGGGCGGTCAGACACTTTGCCCTAGTGCCTATAAATTTCAATTTTCATTCCCACAATTCCAACACACAAATATCTACACTTCGTGTTAAATATTTTAATATAAATATTATTAATTAAATTTTTGATTTTCTATGATCCATAATAATAAAATAATAATAAATAAATAAGTATATTTTTCTATTTGTTTGATAGAAAATTTGATCTGACTATGAGAAAAAGATCACCCTAACAACTTTTCCTCCAAGTGTCTTTTAATGGCTAGAGGCACAATAATATTATAGATGAGAACCTTTTAACCACTCAGTACTATTTATAGATTTCTGATCATTAAAAAATCTCAAAGTTTGTATCTGACTATAACTAGAGATATAGAGTTTTAATCTTATCTCTTATGAGTTTTCATATCTCGTTATCACTCATATTTTAACTGATAAGATTTGAACTATTTCAAATTATATTAAGATGAGTGTGTGGAACATAGAGTTTAAATAAAACTCTTACATTCTCCCACTTGACCCATACACCCATAAAATAATATTTTTCATTCATGGATTCACATGAAATTAACTACACTACATAAATTCATTTCCTGAAACTTTCATAGTTCAAAATACATTTCATGAGTTCCGTAATATCAATGTTAAATCAATTACCAATGCGAGTCATGACGGTCCTCTGTTATATAACGAACAAATTCCCTTTCATGTACCACAACACCAATAACTAATTTAACATGATCTTTAGTTGGGACAATTAAGGCTAATACCTTGATGCCTTGGGTTCCAGTTCATGTCTATTGTAGATATTATATTGTCATCATTCATCCACACCATTTAATGTACATATAAAGTGGAAAGATAAGAAAACAGAAACAACCATAATAGATATCTCTCAATGTCTAGTAACAAAATACTCAGCATATCAATGATCTATATAACATATTCACATTATGGGTATAAGCATTTGAACCCATCTTTTCTAACATGTTTTTTAAATTATAATCATTAACACACTATTGATATGGACATATTTGTTTCTGTACTTTCTTCTTAATACTTGGGTATTTAAAATTTCATTAAATACTCATCATTCGAAGAAAAATACTATGAGAAATTATTGTCATACATTCTTAGCGGCTTAGCTATAAGTTGACAATTCCAAATTCTAAGATAAATTTTCTCAGTCAGATACTATAAACTGTGGCCTCAAAACATACCACAAACTCACTCCCTATTGCACATGAAGCAGTAAAATATTTGCCTTATACTTTTCCATAAATAACTCTACTAGATAGCAAAATACATAACCATAACTGTATTTTTCATCATTAGAGTAATCACATAAAATAGGGTCTGAAAATCCAGTTACCTTAAGAATATCAGTTCTTCTTAAAACAATAATTTAATTTTTAATTTCTTGCAAATAACTTTGTATTCTTTTCACAACTTTTGGGTCAAGTATCCTGGGGTTACTTTAGCAACAACCAAGGATGTTAATGATAAACCGATATTTAGCTGTATACAAATTTGTGCAACCACCAAGTTCCTTATAACCATCTTATACAAATTTCTTTAACGACCTAATCAATTTGAGAACACTGTAAATACTGAGCATGTCACATTTATTTTTAAAGTATCCATTTACCAGTAATTTTTCATGCAAAATCTTTCCAAACTTTATGCAACTATACCGAGACAATCCTAATAGTCATCGTCTTCGTATTTGTTGCCCAGATGACTAACACAAGAGGGGGGTGAATTGAGTTGTATTTAAAAAAAATAACAATTATAAATCAAATATATAATATAAAATATAAACAAAATATGAAACAGCAATAAATATAAAGAGTAAGGGTAAGAGAGAAGCAAACTCAGTATGTTAACGAGGTTCGGCCCCACTGCCTACGTCCTCGCCTCAAGCTACCCCTTGAGGATCCCCGAATTCACTATTCAACCTCCTTCAGGTGGAGATAGAAACCTATTCCACCTTTGAACAACACCGTTACAAAGGATCCGTGTAGAACACCCTCTACACTTGCAATCACCTTACACGTGGTGATTCAACGATTCCCTGTGTAGAACACTTTCTACACGCACAAGGGTTGTACACACCCTTTTACTGATACAAGAATTGATAGTGGGTAGGATATCAGAAAACACTCCTCAATGAGTGAAATAAGAACAATACAGCACAAACTATATCTCTCAAAATGAATAAGAGTTCAGGCTCAAAGGTTAGAGAATAGAGAAAGAAAGCTTTGAATGAATGTTGTATGCTCTTGGTGTTGTGAATGTGAAGCTCTCAAATGATCTATTTATATGCATATGAGACTTCATATTCAAATTTAAAAAGATTTACATGTCAAAAACATCATCATTCATTTTTCAAAAATTTCAAACCTAATCTTTTTTACTTTTTGCATATGACAAAAGGAGCACACTTTGCTTTTCAAAAATTTCAAACCTAATTTTTTACTTTTTGCATATGACAAAAGGAGCACACTTTACTTTTCAAAAAATTCAAACAAAGGCATCTTCCTTTTGCATAAGTCAAGAAAAGCATCAATCACTTTTGAAAATATTCAAATAAAACATGCACATGTGAAAGATGACAATCAATCATCTTTAATATTTTCAAAGTTCAAACCTTTAATCATGGCATGCACATGTGAAAGATGACAATCAATTATCTTTCAAAATTTTCAAATTTAATTTTCAAAATATTCATGCACATGTGGAAAATGTATTTTAATGCTTTATGATAAAATATTAATTTT
>QGSO01001183.1:17216-49791 GCA_011037825.1 Carya cathayensis
TACAAAGGATCCGTGTAGAACACCCTCTACACTTGCAATCACCTTACACGTGGTGATTCAACGATTCCCTGTGTAGAACACTTTCTACACGCACAAGGGTTGTACACACCCTTTTACTGATACAAGAATTGATAGTGGGTAGGATATCAGAAAACACTCCTCAATGAGTTAAATAAGAACAATACAGCACAAACTATATCTCTCAAAATGAATAAGAGTTAAGGCTCAATGCTTAGAGAATAGAGAATGAAAGCTTTGAATGAATGTTGTATGCTCTTGGTGTTGTGAATGTGAAACTCTCAAATGATCTATTTATATGCATATGAGACTTCATATTCAAATTTAAAAAGATTCACATGTCAAAAACATCATCATTCATTTTTCAAAAATTTCAAACCTAATCTTTTTTACTTTTTGCATATGACAAAAGGAGCACACTTTATTTTTCAAAAAATTCAAACAAAGGCGTCTTCCTTTTGCATAAGTCAAGAAAAGCATCAATCACTTTTAAAAATATTCAAATAAAACATGCACATGTGAAAGATGACAATCAATTATCTTTCAAAATTTTCAAATTTAATTTTCAAAAAATTCATGCACATGTGGAAAATGTATTTTAATGCTTTATGATAAGATATTAATTTTTGAGCCTTAATCCTAATTTCGAATTTTAAGAGATTTACAACATTTCTCTATGACTTTAATGTGAACTTGTTTCCTTCTTGCTGATGCTTGGTTCCTTGATGTGCTTGACTCCATTGTGTGGACAAATTGAGCTTGAGACTCCTTCATTCTTTGAATTCATTTGTTATCATCAAAATCCATGTGTAAATATATAATTACACAAAACTTGAAACCTTAGGTTCAACAATCTCCCACTTTTTAATGATGACAAATACTTGATAGAACCTGAAACCTGTATTAATACTTAAGCTCCCCCTGAGAATGTGCGTTAGTTTTTCAAGCATACTTTAAAACATGAATATGTCTTAGAACAATTCATACTTTAAAAATAAATCATTAAGGCTGAAAACACAATATAAATTCTAAAGCATTATGATATAAGTTCTAAACCATTAGAGCCCAACTCTTAATATTTTTCATGACACTATTTCAATCCAATTCAATGATTTCCACATTTCTATCTAACTGCAATTCCTCCCCATGAGAAGTACTACAAGAATTACTAATGGCTTGAGACTTCTCATGTAGCAGATAGATACATTCATATCATGAAAAATATTTGTAAAAGTAATGAAATACTTATATCAAATATTATAGGGAAAAAGATTTACATGCGTCTATATGCATTATCTTAAGAAAATCTCAATTTCTTGTGGCATCTTTTATTGATATGTTTAATTTATTTTCCTTTTATATAAATCAGCACACATCCTGAGATTAGAAAACGTAAATGCGGAAAATATTTTATTTACTAATCTCTTTAACTTTTCTTGAAGATATTCTCCAAACTTTTATACCACAAATTATATTTCAAATTCTATGCCATAAATTGTAAAAGTTTTCATAAATCGTTTTTTTCCTTTGGCTCCTGTACATACCTCATGAGTGAAAAAACTTTTAACAAAAACATTATTATGAAGGCATGACCAATAAAATTTAATTGGAAGGAAAAAAGGAACCACATAAATGGCATTTTGAAACAAATTGAAATTTGAACATTTGTGCTTGAGTTCAACAACTAAAATAAGTATCAACATTTATAGAGTTTGATTTGAAACTTATACAAACAAAATAAATATGAACTTTTGCACTCGAGTTTAATCTAAAAGAATGCATAAACATGTATAAGATCTTATTCGAAACTTATTTGGTTTATCCTTCCTTTCGAATCATGTCTTATGCTTAGGGTACTTAAACCTTCATGTGTCACTATTTCTTTTAAACTTCAATCGACACAATTCTTATATTTTCATTATAATCATTTCCTCCATTTCCCAAAAGATACAAATGATTTTTCATACAAATTAGCAAAATAAATTTGTATCTAGCTAACAACCATGCTACTAACTTGTTCATATCTCATTATTTTAATGAAATAATAATGCATTTAAAGTAAACCATTACGTACAAAAAATTCATACAGTTTAATATGTAAGTAGTTAAATATTGTACTTTTCTGACCTTTATCACTATTCTCAATGATAATTGATGTATAAACATAAAAAACTCTTAGTGTAAATTTGATATGCTCATGTTTCTCTATATTAGAATTCATTCTATACATGAAACTTGTAATGATATTCATGTACTTATTGCAAGAAAAACATTTTGATCACTTTAATACTTTGAGTTCGACACTCATAAATAATGATAGAATTTAAATCATTATGGATGAATTAATAGTGTCATCGAGATCCCTCCCCTCCTTTGGGAGTGAATCCCAATACACATAATGTTCCCTCCAGTTTTAATTTCAAAATTTAAACCATATATTATCAAGAATTTAAACTATTATGAATGAACTAATAGTGTTATTGAGGTCCTTCCTTTGGGAACGAGCCCCAACACACAAAGCGTTCCCTCTAATTTTAAATTATGTGGATGAACTAGATGTATCATCAGAATTCTTCTTTAGGAGTAAACTTTAACACACAAAGTGTTCCCTCCAATATTAAATTTTATGGATGAACTAGTTGTATCATCAAAATTCTCTTTTGGGAGTAAACTTTAACACACAAATTGTTCCCTTCAATATTAAATTTTGTGGATGAACTAGCTGTATCATCATAATTCTCATTTGGGAGTAAACTCTAACACACAAAGTGTTCCCTCCAATATTAAATTATGTGGATGAACTAGTTGTATTATCAGAATTCTCATTTGGGAGTAAACTCTAACATACAAAGTGTTCCCTCCAATATTAAATTTTGTGGATGAACTAGTTGTATCATCAGAATTCTCCTTTTGGAGTAAACTCTGACATACAAAGTATTCCCTCCAACATTTCTTTAATGAATGAACTAGTAGTGTCATTAAAACCATACTTTGGGAGTAGATCTTAATACACAAAATTGTTCACTCCAACCTTATAAATTTGATGGATGAACTAGTTGTGTCATCAAGACCCTCCTTTGGGAGTAGATCTTGACATAAAAAATTATTCACTCCATCATATCCACCTTACTATGAAATTTAATGATTTTTTATCAAACTTTAAGAAAGTCTTGTACCTTTGGACAACCAATCTTTACCTTAATTTTGGTGCAAACCATTTGCCCCACTTAGGATAAACAATTATATATATGGCCAACCATACAATAAAATCAATAAAACAATAATAATAATTGGAAATTTTATAACTATTAGCCATAATTCAAGTCCAAATAACTCATATATTTATATGGCTTACCATATAATAAAATTCATAAGAATCAATAATTAAGAATTTTTATAACATATAGCCATAGTCCAAATAAGTCATATATTTATATGGCCTACCGTACAATAAAATTCATAAGAATCAATAATTAAGAATTTTTATAACATATAGCCATAATTCAATTTTAAATATTTCATACATTTATTAAACAATAAAACACATGCTTTGAGAGAAAATAGAAAGAAAGAGTTATTTTTCTGATTTTATTTTATTTATTTATTCTTGGTTGCAATTGGTTGGGCCAAACCTTTCAGCCCACTATGGTGACCCATTACTCATTGACTTGATCATACTAGTTTGCAAGAATGTATAAAAATCCAAGCCCAACCGTGAATCCCAATCATTTAAACCCAACTTGGTTTAACTTGGCCTGCTCGTTTATGTGTCCCATAACCCAATAAATCTTATTCTCAACCCTTTCAGGCTGCGCCGCACCAGCTGATTTTTTTTTAGCCTCTTTTCTAGCCTAGCCATGTTCGTCTCTGACCAATAGATGCCGGCAAGGCATCTCCCACATGCATCCCTTTTATTTTTATTTTTTATTTTTTGTATCAATGAATTAAACAGAAAGACACTATAGGGCAACATCCATTCGGGGCTTTACAGCCCACTGCCTTCCGTCGTTGTACATGCCGAGTTAACTGCAAGGGTACACCAACTTCCTCATGCTCCTCTCAGCTGCCCCTACCAACGGCTATTGTCTCACTATTCTCTCCATCTCCAAAACAATATATCACAAACAAACAATAACACACATGTATCAACACACGTAAATACATGCATGTGAAACTGAAACAATAAGATGAAGTTTTCTCTCATGCCCAAACTACATAAGTTTTCTCTCAGACCGAGGAAAGAAAACATTGACTTTTCCAGTTATACCAAAAGAAAATAATATAAATGAGAGATGCACGTGGAGGCTACCAAGTAAAATCAAAGTGCATTTATTATATATGTACCATATATTTTATCGAGATTATAGAATATCTATAAACTGATGCTCTGATATCACATGTTAGATATTTTAACATGAATATTAATAATTAGATCTTTGATTTTCTATGACCCACAATAATAAAATAATAATAAATAAATACGTACATTTCTCTATCTGTTTAATAGAGAATCTGATCTGACTATGAGAGAAGGATCACCCTAACAACTTTTCCTTCAAGTGTCTCCCGATGGCTAGAGACACAATAATGTTGTAGATGAGAACCATTTAACCCATTAGTGCTATTTATAGATTTCTGACCATCAAGAAATCTCAGAGTTTGTATCTGACTATAATTAGAGATATAGAGTTTTAATCTTATTTCTTAGGAATTTCATATCCCGTTATTACTCATCTTTTAACTGATAATATTTGAGCTATTTCAAATTATATTAAGATAGGTGTGTGGGACATAAAATTTAAATAAAATTCTTACACTTCGGAATTAAAGATGGAAGTATACATGAGTTCCACAAGCCCAGGTTCATACTCATGCTGCCGCTTTCTCTTGTTTCTCCTCACCCCGCTTTCTCTTGTTTCTCCTCACCCCTTCTCCTTTTCATGATCACAAACTCACATATATCCTTAGCATCCGCCGCCACCGGCCACTTCCTCTACCCAAACCTACAAAACTTACATCAAAACCACCTGCAATTCAACTCTGTACCCAAAAGTTTGCTACAATTCCCTCTCCTCCTACGCCTCCGAAATCAAAACAGATCCTCTGAAGCTTTGCAACGCCGCCCTCGAAGTTGCACTAGAAGCTGCGCAAAATACATCCTCCACAGTATCGAAGATATCTAAACAAACAGGATTGTCGAGTACTGAAGCGGCAGTCATTGAGGACCATATTGATAAGTTTTAAAATAATAATATTAAAAAATAATATTCTATTAATATTTTATTCTACTTTCATTTTAACTTAATTCAACAAATCTAAATGCAGCCTAAATGAATTCTTATTCCTTAAATGAGAGTGAAGTTACAGGATCCCGAAAGGCATAAGTACTGGGATATACTCGAAGAATCATCTCATAAAGAAATCTAATTTTAAACACCTTATAATAAAATTTAAGAATAGTCTTCAAAAAAAAAAATCCAAACACCAAAATATAATACTTCCAAAAATTTTGTTGTTTTTCTGGGGTTGGTCTAGAAACCCGCGGTTTCATATGCACTTTCCATGTCAAAATATGCTACATCAATCACTAGATTTTTAGTTACCCAACTAAAAGTCGAATTAATAATATGGAAAATTATTTGTGCAAGTTAAAAATATAAAAATTTCTTGTATTTTCTTTTTTAAAAAATAAAATTTATTATAAATAAATTATTTTAATAAGATTTTGTATTTTTTTTAAGTGGAAATGAATACACAAGAACATTGCCATATAATGACTTTCGAGTTTCAAACAAAGGGACGTTGGCAACTTGGCACTGTCCTTTTCCGCATAGGAAACTTCTTCTTATCATCCTCACACTTCATGGAGAACCTTGAAGTAAATATAACCAAGTGGTTCTTGAAAAATCGTCCACGATTGTTAAGAAAAATTTAGAACCATCATGAGCAATAGTAGAACTAGGGCCCCAAAGATCACAATGTATCAACTCGAATATCCGAGAAGAAGTATGAGAACTGTCTGAGAATGGAAGGCGATGAAATTTAGCCAAAGGGCAAATAGTGCAAGGTTCGTCATTAATATTTGAAATATGGTTCTTTACAATAGGATCAGAGATCAATTGCAAACGAGACAAAGATAAGTGACCAAGGCGATAATGCCAAAGGTCATAATCATGGACAGTATGTGTAACAGGTTTAGTAATGTTAAAAACTTGAATATCTTTATGAGAATGCTGTGAAAGGAAATTGGCTAAAGCTGAAGGAGGGACTGATGTGCAGAGGAGGTGATAGAGGCCATTCCTTAGCTCACCCTTCCCAATCGTTGTTCAAGAGTGTAAGTCCTGAATAAAACAATAGTTGGAGAAAAATAATAAGCAACAATTATCAGAGGCAGCCAATTTGGTTGCTGAAATCAGATTGAAAGAAAAAGAGGGTACGCATAACACATCCCTCAAAGTGATTGTATCAGTTAATTTAACATTACCAATATTAGTAACAGAGGCTGAACTGCCATTTGGAAGAGTGACTGAATATGAAACAGGTGAGGTGATATGCGTGAAAAATGAGGTGCTACAGACCATATGATCTGTGGCACCCGTGTCTAGGATCCAATGGGAAAATGAAGTGTGTGAAGATAAGCAAAAAGAACTACCAGACATCTTAGATGAAGAAGGTGGAAGCAGAGAGGATGGAGGCTTGATGCTCGAGTGAAGAGCAGTAGCAGCAATAGAAGTATCTTTTGGTTGAAGCAAAGCTATGAGTTGCTGGTACTGCAGTTTGGTTAAGCCCACCCTTTCGTCACTAGCACCATCCAGGTCAGAATCAATAGAAAAAGTTGTTTGGTTAGCAAAGACACCAGAGGTATGAGGTTTGGAGTGGAACTTGTGGCCTGGAGGATATCCATGCAGCTTGTAACATCGTTCAACGGTATGCCCAGACAGATTGCAATGTGTACAAACAGGAATCTCAGCATTACCAAGCTTAAAATAGTTGTCCATAGAATGGCCATTGATCTTGCAATGGGTACAAAAGGGTCTTTCTCTCCTCGATTGAGGGTTAGATTTAGAATTGGGTTTTGAGGTGGGATAAGGTTTTCTGGTTGCTAAGGCCATGGATTCAGAAGAGGGAATGGTGGTGGTCATAAGGTGATGGCGTTCTTGTTGTTATATAAGGGAAAAGACTTTGGTGAGCGGTGGTAAGGGGTCCAATAACATGATCTGGTCACGAACAAGGGAGTAGGATTCATGTAGCCCCATCAAAAATTGAATAACACAAGTACATTGGTATCGGTCCAGGAGGACTTTCATTGTGCCACAATTACAAATAGGTAAAGGGTCATAAATGGAAAGCTCATCCCACAGTGTTTTTAATTTTCCATAGTACACACTCACCGAATCGTGATCTTGAAGGAGACTTGCGAGAGCTTTCTGTAGTTGAAAGATCCTAGGGCCATTTTGCTAGGAAAATCGGTCTTGAAGGTCCAGCCACATTTCCTGGGCGTCATCGACAGACACAACACTGGATTTAATAGAAGGGCTGACTGAGTTCTGAATCCATGAGACAATCATGTCGTTGCAACGTTCCCATGGTTCAAGTAAAGGGTCTGATGGGTCAGTTGGTTTCAGAAGAGAGCCGGTGATGAAACCAAGTTTGTTTTTCGCACGGAGAGCCCTGCGCATGGCATGAGACCATGTTTCATAGTTATCTGTGGTGAGTAGTTCAGAAACAAGGGTGATGGCAGGGCTGTCGCCATGGTCGAGGCAGAAGGGGTTGGCTGGGTCACTGAGATTTGAGTATCGGTTCAGAGTGTTTGGGTCAAGGTCTGAGGAAGATTTAGGGGGAGTTGGTGGGAGAGGCGAGTCAAGGTTTGAGTGAGATTTGGGGGGAGTTGGTGGGGAAGACGAGTCAAGGTTCTCCACGAATATGAGCTCTCAATGGCTCTGATACCATGTAAGGAAAGTAAAAACAAGAAAAAACAGAGAGCAAGGTCGATGGAGAAGAAAACTTTTCCTCTGATGTATTACCTTTTTCGTGTGTTTACAATTGCAGCAAAGGAATGGTATATGTTCAGAAACGAATCATAACCAACTAACAGAAATCATCTAGTTGTCCTACTGCTAGCTGGTAAAAGGAAAGGAAAATTAAAAAAGGCAAAAAATACATTAAAAAGTAGAGGGATAATTAACGACATGCAGCTGCCTTTGCAATACGACTAGTAGTTTGACTCATGTCTTCTAACACTTCACACACCACTTATTTTAATTTTTTTTTATAATAAATATGTAGTGTATAGATGATAAATAGAACAATTCAATTAGTTTAATAAGAATAAAATAAAATAAAAAATAATATTTTAATATATAAAATATGTAATATGAAATTATGTGTAGCATTCCTTCTGCATAAATCAGGACGGAAAAGAACTACAAGGAGAACATAAAGCTGGACCTCTTTTTGGTAATTTTACGTGTTTGATTCATGCAACAGTACCACGTACAAGATATGGGAGAGATACCCTCATTCGCAGATTGTTGAGCAGGCGCACGTGTGGGCACTTTTCTTGTCCTCTCTGTCTTTCTCTAGATCACGATGGTTCGAACTTTAAAAAAAAAACTCGAAAAAAAAAAACTGTATATGGAGGAAGGAAACCATATCCAGTAGGTAGTTTTGCTTTACAATATTATGCCAAGGCAAAAGCTGCGAATTTGCAACTTTCGCATGGATATCCACAAATTCATCCAACACTCTGCAGCTTGTCGATCGACACAAAATACACCAACTTCATACACAAAACTGCAACGTCTACAAATATGATGCCGTAGAGGCATCCACACCAATGACAGTACCATTGTTTCTTCTGATTATAGCAAACAATTAATACGATATAATCTCACTAGAATTAAACTAATTAATTAACCATGGAGAGCGGCATATTGATTGATCAAAGCCAAGGCATTGCTAGTGAGTTGTGCCACGTTCACGATCCTTCCCCGCACAAGGGTCTTCACGTTCCCAGTCATGGCATTCCCTGCAAAGCCATCACTGCACGTTCTATCATCCGTCAAAGCCGCGCTAACCCAAGTTTGTATGTCGTTTATCATGAGCTGAAAATTAGAGCCGCCCTTAAAGTTGTTCATCTCGCCCATGGACTTGTGAAGCTCGTCCACCGAATCTATCAACTCCTCCACGCAGTCCTTCATGGCGGAAACCACTTTAGGACTCATCCCTTTGGTTCTTGAGATCCTCACCATCGCGGTAGAGGTTGATTGAGCCGAGAACAGAGTCACATTGAGGGCTGTGCTGGCTAGAAGTTGAGGGCTTGTTTGGATTGAATTTGCATGGACCGAGAGAGAGCTGAAGCAAAGTCTTGGGTAGGTTGTTGATCTGCAAGATGTTCTAATGAACTCAGTGCTTAAGTGGTTAGCCGAAGCTGCAAAGCTAGGGTCTATGCATGAGCTAATGGCAAGTAGCATGAAAAGGGATGTCATAAAAGTTTTAGAAGATGAGCCTTCCATCTCTCTCCCTCTCTCTTTCTAAAAAGCACACAAGTATTTTGGGTGGTGGGGGTGATGAAATTAGGAGCCAAGGGAAACGTATATATACAAGTAAAAGAAAGGGTACTGGTGTTTGTGGGGGAGGCGGGGGGTGGGGGAGGGTTGGTTAGAGTTTATCCTAATTATAATATCTAAGTTGGCAAGGGGGGTGGGGGCTCTCAAATTGCCCGACTTGGGCTTGATTTGAAGGAGCATGCTGAAGGTCACAATCACTATACAAAGTTCACACTTCCTTCGAGGGAGGAGTGTTTCCCATTAGTGGTTGTCTGGATTCTTTGTTTCAAAAACTGCTTTACTATCAAATATCGGCAAAGTTGGCCTATCTGTTCCCAGTTATTAGCGCTGTTAAATGGATCATGTAACTTTAATAATTTGTAATGTTGGTCCATATGAATTGGGAGCTCGATCTGATGCTCTCCAAGTACTCCCCAACTAGTGTTGATTTAGCTTTTCAAATGGGGATTTTTTAAAAAAAAAAATGTTTGGTATAAATCTACTTTCGACTGCTCAGAATCGTCTTTTCTCCTGATAATTAGCGAAGATATTTTTAAAAATGCATAAAGATATCCGATCCTGAATTGCAGGGCCCTCCGTCCTCTTTGAAGGGCGTTTAGGGTTACATAATTAATTATTATGCATGCAACGTGTGTCTTGGACCAAGGAAATAACACGACAAGGGAGCTATATATTTTTATTATTATATAGACAATAATACGAAAAAAAAAGAAAATAAAGGAAATTACTTCTTTTTCTTTCTTTCTTTCTTCTTTTTTCTCTAATGCATGGATTGTGGGGACAGTTGCTCCAATAAGGTAAGCCGTTTGAACACGCAGTAGTCCAATTGAGACTGTGTCTACTGATAATTGATAACGTGGACGTACTTTTGATTCATGAACTTATCTAAATAATACAAGTTGTAGAAGAAACTAGATAAGACAATTAGCCGCCTGTCATCATCTTTGTCATAAATGCTACTGAATTATTGATACGCTTTCATGCGTACAGGGTTATAAACTGTATATATATAAGAATTGAAATATCTATTGGGAATTTGGTATTAGTACTGTAATCACAGTAAAAGAAGTGAACTTTTGTAATCAAAATTTAGTAATTAAAAAGATTATTTTCGACCAAAACTGTAAGAAATAGTTTTTTTGATCACTGAATTTTAATAATAAAAGTTCACTTCTTTTATAGTGAATTAGTGATCACATTGCTTTAAAATTTAAATTAAAACAAAAAGTAAAAAGCTGTGTAAGAGAAATATACACTAATATAATAAAAATTACAAAGAAATTAATATTTAAACTCATACAACCTATTAAAAATACCAACACACTGCAGTGAACCAATTTATCAACTCGTTCCAACGTAGAGTACAATATTTTGCGGACTCGGCGTCAATGACAATTCCCGCGCTTCATAACTGTGGACGTCGATCACATGCAAATATTATTGCCATTCGTGTTGCACGTAGGAAAGTGGCCGATTTTAGCCGATGATCATGACTAGGACTCAGTACACACGGTGTCGGACTACGTGCATGTTCGTGATCTCGAGCTTCGAAACAGGGAAGATCATCTCTCTCTCTCTCTCATTTTTTTTTTTTGGGTCATTCGTACTCAGGTTTAGCATTTGAGAAAGTAAAATAACAGACGTAAAATTCAATTTATATCTTTTTATATAATTATAACTTAAAACGAATGATATTTTTATAAAATAATTCATAAAAGTTACTTCATATTTTAAATAAATATTCTCATTTTTAAATATAATTATATAAAAGATTGTAAAATAGATTGTAGGTAAATTATTATATATTCTTAAAGAAATTTTAGAACTCATGAGATCGTTAGGAAGAGTTATTTTTAAAATTTTATTTTATTTTCCGTACGTGCTGAAATGTGAATTTTTATTTTTTTAGTGTTTTTCTCAATCTCATACCATATTAATAATTATATAGGAAGAGTTTCCAAATATAAAATTAAACGAAAGGTATGTCGTTAAGAAGACCAATCCATTGTACTTCGATTAGCGGGCGACCTAAGTATGTTATCCTGCATCCACTTCTGGGTATTAAAAGAAAGAAAAGGCAACGTACCAAAAGTACTTGATCAGGGCTGCAGAAGAGATCAGGGCTGCAGAAGATATTTTTGAAGATACTGAAAAAATCTTAACGTACAGCTCAAAGAAAACTAAATGCATTAATAAATAAGAGAACGTCCACCTCAGAAGGGCTCGAACGAATGTTACAGGTGTAAAGCAAAATGCAGCGCCGGAGGGAGACCACCCAAAAATTTGAAACTCCCGTCCCCTAGTCCGTCCTCTAAAGTTTGAAGATATTTTTTTTTTTTTAAGAGTGAGACTTCTATATATGCTTATAACTATAATCCTGTTTCTTGAAATTTTTTTTGTTTTGAAATCTCGGTATCAAATAATTACAATTTCGGCCAAATTTACCAAACTCAATTCTGATAATTAATATGGTTTTATTGTAATTCTACGTATGGTACATGCGTGTATATATATAATATAAATATTAATTTTTTGATATGATCAAATTATTATAACAATTTCTTAAGCCAACCACTTGGTTAAATAGTATACGTTGATAAAATTATCAAATCATAACATAAACCAAGAACGGTATTAAATTAATAGCAATATTGGGACGAGCAGTGATTGATTTGTAACATAATTGGAATACAGGCTAGCTTACGGTAATATACCCTACGAGCTAAGCACGCATATGGGTAGCCAGCAATAATGCAAAATGACGGTAAATAGCCAGCAACCTGGTGCAATTAGTTGAGTCATCCATACCCTATATTAATGCTATATATATATGTTGGCTTTTCTAAGATTGGACCAAACTTTAATGAATTAATCAGCTAGCATAACCTCCATTATTGCAGGAAAGAACCATGTGCTATCGTTGTCATGGTATTAATAATATCATCACGTGTATATACTTTTTTCATTTTTGAATTACTATTATTATTTTATGAACAATGACATTTGCAATCATAAATTAAAGTCATGTGTAAGCGCTACGTATTTCTTTTAAAAAAGTGTGATTAGATCTATTATTAAAAAATTTATTTTTTTATATGGGTCTCATATGCACTAATTTTTTTTTAAAAGAAGTGTGCAATATATACTATAACAATTTATAATTGTATCTAACATTATTCATAAATTAAAAAATTTTCTTATTGATACGTACCGCACCAATCATGAAGAAGTCTTATTAGGTTAGCTACGATAAAAAATTATTAGTGTTCTGTTTTTTTTTTATTATATATAAAATTGCAATGGCCGGGTCCAACGACACACCAACTCGTATGTAGCTGATCAAACTCGTTTGGTCTGCGCCATTACTATGAATGCTACCTTAGAGCTTTAGCTAATAGGATTTATGTGAAAAAATGATCTAGCTTTTTATATATCTTGCAGTAGCCGTAACTAATCTTATAAGAGCTGCAACTTATTAATTAATTTTTTAGACTGTCACCTTTCGAATTAAGAAAGTTAATTAAGCAAAAGGTTTTGGATATATATATGTGTGTGTGTGTGTGGATAAGGATATAATATATATCAAACACTAGGATCATGTGAAGTAGCTGAACACTTAATTGGATGGAAGCAAAGAAAAGTACACTTAAGTTTATCGTGATCGCTTCCTTAACATTATTGTTGTTAGTTTGTGATCATGTCAATTTTATCCATTTTCACTGAACATGGATCATCCTCACCCAAGAATCTTATCCTTTTGGTAGGAGTACTGGAGTCGCAGGGATGGACTCCATTCGGACCATTCCTACCAAAAGGATAAGGTTTTTGTACGATCGATAATTGGGAGGATCATGGACATATTATTGTACGTGAAGGTTGGGCTCGACACTCGACAGTGCCACATGGAAAAAAAATTTGTAGGGCAAGTTGTGATCTAACAATGTAGGATGGGGACCATTTTATTTTTTGCACCATTTGAATTATATATAATGATGTTTATGGGGCAATTAATTCTTTAATGGACGTTATGCGCAGAGCTTTTGAGCAATCCAAACCAAAAGTTATAGATGTGTCGAAGCTAAAAGAAAAATAGCCTTTTGTGACGCTGAAAATCATCGCAAAAGGTCTAAATGATGTCGCAAAAAGCTTTTTTCCGTAAACTTTGTGCAATGCTAAGTGGACGGTACGAATGAGTTTCACAATATTTATTGCGTTGTTTTCTATTAGGCTACAAATACAATAACTTTTTGTTGTGATATTTGTCTCTGCAATAAATCATATATATATGTTCTGCCGCAAAATATACAAAACCATGGTTAAATATGGTCGCAATACTTATTTCCATCGATTTAAGTCACTGCAAATAAATATTTCACAATGACTCATGTTGATGCAAATAAATATTTGTGGCCACTTATGCTAGCTAGGGTGTAAATCAAATATTCACTTCAAATATGTAAATAATTTTTTTTAAAATTTTTTTAAAGCATTTTTAAACATCCTTAACCATTAAAAAAATATAAAAAAATATAAATTTATTAATAGTCACTTATTTAATCATTAAGAAAAATTAAAAAAAATACTAAAATACATAAGTAGGCATATTTAGTGAACATATTTAATAGTCGTACTAATATTTTTCAAAATTTATTTATTGAATGTGGACACACTACTTTGAATTAGTACATACCCACAAAAGCGAGCTATTGCCACTACAACAGAAGGAACTTTTTCCAGCACTTATAAATTGCTAGGAAAAGTCTAAATATCCCCGCCAAATGTCTATATCGGCGATTTTAAAATCGCCGCAGGTTCGCCGGTACTATTTAGTCACTTTCGATATATTGCAGCGGAAATCAAAAATCACCGTTAAAAGTAAATGATTTCCCAGGGATTTTTTCATCGCTGCTATTGAGATAAAAAACAGAAAAAATATTTCCCAGCGATTAGAGAATCGCTGGCAAAATATTTCACAGCGATTTTCTAATCGCTAAGAAAGGTGTTTTCGGTTTCTTAATACAATCTTAGCGATTAGAAAATCGCTGTCAAATATTTTTCTAGCGATTTTCTAATCGCTGCTAAAGGTGTTTTTGGTTTTTTAATAAGATCCCAGCGACAAAAAAATCGCTGGCAAAAGATTTAACAGCGATTTCTTAATCGCTGTGAAATGTGTTTTCGATTTCTTAATACTATCCCAGCGATTAGAAAATCACTGTCAAATCTTTTGCCAGCGATTTTCTAATCGCTGCTAATGGTTTTTTCAATTTTTAATAAGATCCCAGCGACAAAAAAATCGCTGTTAAGATCTTTACCCGCGAAAAAAACAGCCTTTTGCGGTGACTAAAAGTCGCTGCAAATAGTATTTTAAAAAATAAAAAAAATATTAATACAAGTTAACCTATATGGCTGTCATAGTCTAAAACATACAACATCCTTATCATAAAATGTACAAAAATATACTATAAAAGGCTAAACAACTTTATAGTCATATGTACACAACTTTTGTGATTAAGAGAAAATAAAGGGTTAAACAAAACATGTAAATTATACACACAATCTTCTCAAACTATAACAACCTAAAACAAAAATCATCATCATTGTACGTCATAGATATTGCTCTAAAATCAGGATTATGTAATCCCAATTCATAGAGATAAAATCCATATGCTTAAAGACAGTAATCCAATCCTTTGAAGGGGTATTTGATGAACCAGGGCACCTGTAGCTTCTTCTTCTCTTTCCTTGGACAATATCTGTAGCTTCCAGATATTTGAAGGCATTCTTGCACTTTGCATCTTTCTCTCCAAATCATCATTGTCACCAAGCTTACCAATTAGGGAAGATCACCATCTGCCAATATAGTGCTTGACAATATATCTGAAGAAAAACATAACATATACTTATCACTATCCAAACGCTAAGCAAACAATATCATAGAAATATACAAGCTGCTGCTTTTAGTCATGAAATTATAGAACCTAACAGGAAAAAAAGTTCCTACTCACTTCTTTTTTCCCAACAAACTAAAGCCACAACTATGTTGAAAGACAACACTTTTCATCACATTCTCTTCAGATACCCTTACCCAGTAAAACAAAATGATTTGGAAATAAAAACAAAACAAAACAAATCAAATAATACACAAACTTATTTCTAGCCCTTTTCATTGCATATTAATAAAACCTGTAATTTTTTCTGATCAATTGTTATAGAACTTTGTTTTTTAATACTTTACTCCGTTGGTCGATTGTAACTGATTTTAACGGTATGAACTTTCATAAATTTTTTGTATCACTAGATTATCACTAAATGCATGAACTTTCATAAATTTATTGTTTCCCTTGTATATGTCCTGGGTACTTGGGCTCTTGCCTACTCTAAGTATTAATAACAATTTTGTTTACCAAACTAGGTAAAAGTGCTTGCAATTGAATCCACAGCATTCTGCCGTGTCTGCTTGTTTGTGGGGTTGGTTGGCGAGCCATTATTTTTTTTATTACAGGCACTATCATTGGATAAAGCGGATGGGCATTTTCAATCAAAGGTTAATGACCAGCATATGTTTGCACCAATCTGATAAAAGTGATAACTCATGTAGGTTTGATAGCTCATGTCACAAACTTATTAAATCAAACCTTCAAATATGCAAACTCAAAAGTGATACATTTCTATTGTAACTTATCAAAAAACTTACAACAGAAATCTCTTACCTCTTTTCTCCTGTCACGTTTCCGTTTGACCTCATGAAATGTATCTGTGGGACATCATATACACATCCCAACTTGGTCAAAAAGGAAAAGAAAAGAAAAGAAAGCAAGAAAAAAGAACATGTCATATTTTTCATTTCCAACCAAAATCGTTGCAAATGAGTAAACCACCATCAATTTTTTAATTTACATTATATGGCCATGGTTACATTATACATACACAAACACATGCATAGGCAATTTATAAAAAAAATATGGAATAACAACAACTAAAATATTCTCTGTATCCATCAATTTACTCTAGATAAAACCTGGTATGGGTTTGGCATGCACATATTTCATATCATCCAACTACTTCAATCATATGGCATAAAACAATGAGAGCTACTACTAATGATAGCCTAAATTCAATAGCATGCATACACTTGGTATAGGCTAGCATGTACACATCCCGTACAATTACAGAAATTAATGAGCTTAGCACAAAAACAGTCAATAATGGTGTGAGCATATCAGAAGCAGCAACATCATCTACACACCTCTTCCATGGATTCATTTCTTGCTTCTTAAGACATATATAAAGATCAAAATGACCAGGGCATAAAAGACCAATAAATCTAAGAACTAACATATTGGAAATCTTAGTTTGATTTATAACTTGGCTTTTAAAGCAGCTCAACCCAGAGAGGTATAATGCCATTAACAATTATTGATTTTTCTGTGAGCATTACCAAGTAGTGATTTCTGTCCTATAAAATTAATATAGCATGCTAATATGCAAGAGAGAATCTTGAAAATATCATATTTCTAGGCCTTCCAGCCTCCTCATCCATAGGCTGATCAAGCATCTGATCTAACACCCATATACTGTCTTTGGTGTTATCACTGTCTTCATCAACCTCCACCCTTGAAGCCATTTGAAACTCAATTCAAAAAATATAGTGCTCTTAGCACCTACCCTTTCTGAGACCCCTTTTCTGGTTCTCTAACTCCAAAATAGGAAAACAGACTCAGAACCTGCAAACTAAACCAATCTGAAATAACACAAAGTGAACGAAACCCAAAATCTCAACTCAAGACTCTGGTAGCTATTGAACTTGCCTCATTCTAGACCACCTCAAGAGGTAGCAAAACCACCATACAAGCCACCAAAGCAGCAGGTAAGATCCCTCTTTTAATTCTGTCAAAAACTGTAGCATAGCAACAAACTCTTTCTGCAATGCGTTTCCTTCTCTAAATTTATGCAATTGATTCCTTCCAACTAGTTTCTGTTTGGTTGACTCTCTAGCTTGTTTATCTCCATTTGATCACTTTTAAATCCTTACTTGTGTAATTAGGAATGTATTAGAAACAGGGAAGGTTTGAAAACAAGAAAATACACAAGCTCTTGGCTGTCCTTCTAGTGCAGAAAAAATTCTGCAACTTCAACCCTTGATTCCTATTAAGTTTCAGCACCGTAGTTTGTTTTTATTTCATCTCTTCAACTTAGCCTCAATATGTGACATTAGGACTACTGAATGACCTTAAAATTTCTGGCCAAAACCGGCTCTAAGTAGCTAAAACTGAGGGGAACAGCAACACACACAGCAACAGCAGAAAGTTGTAAGAGACAACAGCAGTAGTAATAGTTTCTCATTTTGTTTTCCCTCTCCTGCTCACGTGTAATCTCTTCTTACTCCAAGGACCCTCATCTATACAATATATTCTAGTCCATTGGATGAAATATTCGAGCTCAGAATGAAGCAAAACAGAAAACAAAAACATCCTATCTGCAGCAGCAGTTTTCATATTTGAACGCCTCATTGTCTACTCTAAGTTCTTATGCTTTTACCTCTTAGTTCCTCTTAAGTCAAGCCTCCTCACCCCTAACTTCATTTGGTTGAGTAGTAGCAAGTATGGTGGAGGAAATGATAATTTGGTTAAATATTTGGTTTTCTTTTGAAATTTTTTTAAAGAAAAGAAATATGGCCTTAATTTTGCAAGCATTCCCCTCAATTACTGGGATCTCTTCCTAACTAATTATTTTCTTTATACCACCAGATAACTATAAAATGCTTGATAGAGATGGCACTAGTAGAGGATAAGAGGTATTGGTTGAAATAGCTTGGTCATGTACAGCAAAGACCAAAGACAAAAGCCAAGAAATGATATCTTGTGCTCAAGTAGCAATAAATATTTAAACATATAACCATAAATAAGAATGAGTATAGCTAGTTATTTGAACTTAGTCATGCTAATAACACCTGGGTAATAACTGACCTGTGATGACTGCATAATTTGGACAGAGATGTACTGTGAGACAACCAGCAACACAGGCAAAACAAGATATGCCAAGGTATCCGACCATCCAAGGAGTGGATGACCATCCTGAGAAAATATGAAGTGACCAATGGAAATTAATCCCACTACATTTAAGATGGGAAGCAACTACTCCCTAATGCACATTAGAACTACCAGCTTAACACAAAACGAGAAAAAAGATCCAAACTAAACTGGGCATAGAAGATCAGAAATGGAGGAAAATGAAAAATATATATCACTACTTAAGGTATAGATAATAGCAACATGGTTTCAGTAGAAAATTCATAAGGATTGTATAAAACTCGAGTCCTTTCAAATTCTTTAATGAAAAATAGTTATTGAATAAGAGAGCAAGGTTTCATATTTGAAACTAAGACACTTACTACAAAAGGGAAAAGCCAATAGATGCCACTGCCATTTTGTCGAGAAGCAATGGTGGTTGGACCAGCCAAAGAGGGTATCCAGAAGAAGCCTTCTGAAAGGAGTCCCTTTTAAGAGGCACATGCAATCAATTAGGCATTAAGAAACAAAAGATATGACTAATTACCCAGATAAGTCAACTGACAGAACATGTTACCTCGTCTGCTACGTTTGAAAGAGCCCTATAGAGCCCAATCCACACTGGTATTGTGGCAAGTGTAGGCAAGCATCCTGACATGACAGAATAAGTGAATAACCAGAGAATGAGTAAAAAAGGTAATTAAAAAGTTGTAAGGTAAGAGTGAGGATAAAACCTTATTCAATAGTTAATTTAATTAATTAAAAGCTTTAATTGGAAAGCTTTTAGTTTTATAGGAGATTTAGGGTGGATGAGAGTTTGCTTACTCTTGGGTGTTACAAGGAGGTTAGGGATTGATTTTCCCTCCGGGATCTATTTGGAAGGCAAAAGTTCAGACAATTAAAGGTGCTTTTTTGAAAAATGTTTGAATTTGATAAAAACTAAAAATAAATATTTGACTTTGTTTAAAACCAATCAGGAGCTTATCATGGATCTAAAGGGCATTAGTTTGTTGTCAATGACAGCAACCAATGATGAGGATCTTTGTGGGAATGGTAAACTATAAAAACTTCTTCCTATGTTTGGTTTCAGTAACATTAATTGTTTTTTTTATATAGATGTTTGTCCTGTCTGTAGTTCATGTTATTAAGAATGCTAGGCCAAAAAGTTATGCTATTTTACATGGGGGGCATAAATTGTTAATCTTCGAGCATGATGCAGTGATAAAGAAGTACTTGCTTAGATAAACACACCCATTCTTCACCATCCATATTGCTAAATGCAATAAACACACCCGTTAGCAACCATCCATATCTGGATGGTTCTACCCAGAAATTGATAATTGCATCCGTTGTTCAACATCTTCATTTTTAAGGCAAATCATGCCTTAATCATTCAAGCTTTTTGATTTAGGCAAGCTGTAATATATAGTGAATAAATATATATATGTCAAGATAGAACTTTTACTATCGTGTTCAAACCTTTGACATGTTTTTTATTTCAATTTTTTATCATAAATAATTGATGGGCTTCCCATGCATTAATTCTAAAAATTCAAGTACTTTTGCTGCATATCAAAGTATCATGAAAAAACAGAGTGCATATCAGAATTTTCAGCACTACCATGGACAGCTAGCAGCTTTAGTATATTCATACTCTTAAACATCCCTCATTTAACCACAATCTCAACTACATAAACCAAGCATACTAGAGTTGAAGAAAACTTGAGAAAAAACAAGAATTTTTTTTGTGAAAGTATATTTAAACAGCAAGAGTAGCTCAAGGTTTCCCAGAAAATTCCAATTGAACCTACTAGTTTGAATAAAATTCTTGGTTGCTTACTTAGGCTATTAATCTTGAAGAAAATTGTTAAAAAAAAAATTATTAAAACAAGTTACCTACACTACTTGCAGAACACAAGAACCAAACACTAGCTTTATGTAACTAGGCATAAGATTGCTTACCCAAAATGCAGGTAGTACTTGCACAGACATCTTTGCACATTGATAGATGTAATGCATACAGGGCAACATACTTGGGAAAGCTAGAATCAGGTCCCTTGGTTCCCTTGCAGAAGGATGCTGAAGTACTCAACTTGAATCTCACCACCAATTGCCATCATTGCACACTTAGGAAATTTGTGGAGACTAACCTTTGAACGCTTCTAAACCAAACATCTAAAAATATCTCAAGTTACGAATGAGCTTGCCTACAGAATTGGTCATTCAAGGATAGAGACAAAGATAAAATAGATAGATGGATGGATAGACATAAAGATACACAACCAGAGAAAGAGGGAGAGAGAGAGCATGGAAGTGAAGTCAGTGTTCTTATATATTTCCTTGGTTGGTAAATCCCATTATGTCGTCTATAATCACACAAATGTATAAAAGAGCGGTACTTTGAAGCTACCTAACAAAGAATTACGAACATTTGCACAAGTCCTAGCAAAAAAAGGAACCAGAAACGAGTAGCATTGATATTTATCAATTCAGAACAAGTTGCTTTTTTGAGATATCATCCAATATGGAATAAAATTGTAATATGGATTGCAAAGTCAAACCAAAACAATAACAGGGGCGAGAAAGGACAAAAGGGTCAAAAAGCAGATATACATGAATGTACTTGGTACCAACTGAAGACTAACACGTCTAGAGACATCACACACGAGACCCCAAGATACCTGAAAGTTGAAAAAAAGGAGGCACATTATGATTCCTAAATGAAGAGCAACTATAGATATGGAAATGTACAAGCAAAAACAAAACAAAAAAATTATAAGGGGTAATTTGGCCTAATACACAGCCTTCATTTTCGTCACAATTCCCTTGTTATAGAAATTTGATAGGATTAATCTTTGCAATGTAAGCACTCTTCAGTGGTAGAATAGTTTTTCTATTTTTGGTTTTAAAAAAAGCTTTTTACATGCCCATTCTCAAATCTAAGGATATTATCCTATAATTAACATACTCGTCAATATTGGAATTAAAAGCAATATCCAAACTTGAACAGGAACAAAATAAAAGAAATCATGAGTGCATGTTTAATGTGCTATCGATGACTATAAAACTACAAAGTCCTCTGCTTTGAAAAGTATCATAAAAATGCTATTCGTAGTGCTGATTCATTGATAACCCTTTAGTATGATGAGATGAGTTTGCGAAAAAAAGAAAAAAAAATATTTAAGTAACCAATCAGTGACAACATAATGCAATCTCCAAAGTGGTAACCACGATTAGTAGGACAAAAGTAATTTGGAAGATTATCACAAAGCAGAAGAGCGTGGTGCAACCCAAAATCACACTGCAACGTAGGAAAATCCCCAAACACAGACTGCACAAATGAAACTCATTTCACAGAAATTTCATGGGAGTGGAAATTAACTTGAAGTGGATGTGGGCGTGTTCGTGAGAAGCAGCGAAGGAGAAGGGCCTTACCATCAATCGGCAACTCAGAACTCCCACAACGCCCGCAGCACCAAACCCACAAGAAATCTGCAGTGGAGAGAGAGAGAGAGAGAGAGAGAGAGANGAGAGAGAGAGAGAGAGAGAGAGAGAGAGAGAGAGAGAGAGAGAGAGATACACAAAGATGAGCAAACACTTCAGAGGAAGAGGCCGATTGAGTCTGAAGATGAGCAAACACCTCAGAGGAAGAGGGCGATCGAGTCTGGTTCAGCTTCCGTTGGGAGGAAAATGGGGCAGGGGTGGTGTTCAAAATCGGCTGAAAAGGGTGCTCGTCCGATTTTGAAGAAGGGAGGAACAGAGAGAAGTGGAGAATGAAAGAAATCGGGGGGAAAAATAAATTTTTTTCATTTTGCGCCCATAAAAGTGACGTTTAGAGCGCTGCAAAATTTTTTTTCTTTTGTTTCCCAGCGATTAATCAACGTTGCGATAGTCTTAATTTATGAATTAGCTTTGTAATGGCCGGCTTTAATTTTAAAAGTAGCAGCGATTAAAAAATCGCTGCAAAATATAACTTTTCCCAACAATTTTATTTACAACGATTTAAAAATCGTTGGCATAGACCAGATTTTTTGTAGTGTGCCATGAGGGGCTGTGTCGAGACTCAAAAAATTAGAGTTCCCGATCAAGGATGTGCACTCGAGTCCAAGTATATGTGTGCAATGGAGGATATTGAGAGGCCATTGATTTGGAATGAGGGGTATAAAAATAAACTGAAAAATTGGTTAAACGGACCGAACTGGAATGGGTGGGTTTGGTCTTATGCGGTACTAATTTTTATATTTAAAAAATCGGTTTAAACCAAACTAAACCGGTATATATATTCATAATTTTTATATTATTTTATATATATTATATGTTGAATTTCTAGTTAATATAACATAAAATTCTAATTTTATTATTCAAGTATATTAACCTTATAATATAAAATTGATATAACATGTGATATGACATAAAATTAATCTTAAAATTTGTAATATAACATTTAATATAATATATAAATTTTAATCTTAAACATAAACATTAATATTAAGTTATTAATATAAACTTACTTTTGATATATATATATATATATATTATGGATAAATACATTTTGGCATGGTAAATTATAATATATATTATCTTTTTGTAAATATATTTTTACACATTTGATTATATATACTTATATAAAAAGTCTAGAACTTATATAGACTATAGTTGAATTCCATACTATACTAATATGTATTAATTATTTTAAAATAATGTACTTAAACTATAATATAATTAAACTAATAGTTTAGTATCTGTAAATATCATATATTACTAGGATAGGTAATCCGTAAAATTTGAAAAATTGAAAGTTTCAGTTTCGATTGTGAATTAATCTGATATCAATTTTTAAAATTTAAAAACTGATATATATTGATTCGATTATAAAAAATTAATAAAATTGAACCGATTACGATCTAAAAAGAGAAATTCTATTCCTAGTCCGGTCTGAGATCACACACCACACACTAATGATGTGGTAAATCCGGTCCATTTCAAAACAGTCTAATCTATGAAAATCCCTTCTCCATGTTCCCTCCGCTCTCCCCTTCCCTCTTTCGAAGAATATTCCTGTTACCTCTGCTCTCCCCCCCTTCCCTTTGCCGAAGAATCTCCCTCCCCCGTGTTCCCTCTGCGCTCCCTTCTCCCTCTGTCGAATCCCTCTCCCTCGTTGACACCCATCGAGAAAAGTCTTAAAGATCTGAGAAATCCCCCTCGGACGAGAGTCTGGCTGGAGACGTACGACACCTCCGACGCTCTCACCAATTTCGTAAAGCCTCTGCTTTCATCTTCTCCAAAACCTCATGGCCTACCATCACAACAAGAGGCTGATACTGAGAGTCACTCAGTGAGCAGCACTACTCTGGTAAGCTTTGGACAAGATGAACTTACTCGAAACTAGAATATTTTGACACATTTGGTATGGTTGAAAGATCATTTCAACCCGTTGAACTTGGAACAGAGGCAGAAAGTGACTGGAGACCAGCTCGAGATCAAAGCTAGTATCTCAAGCATCAATCAAATAGAGCTACGACTCAGATTGCAGAGAAAACCCAAACATGTCTAGCTTTCAGATTCCAAAGAAAAAAAATCCAATCCTTCTATATAGAGCTACAACTCAGCTATGTACAAACAAATAAATTACTTTACTTTGTATTTGAGGAAAACCCAAATAAAGAGGACAGAGTTGGGCCATATAAAATCTGCCATGTTCAATAACAACTCAGCCGCGTACAAATGCGAGTTTCTGTGGGTGTGAAGTGAGTTTTTGTGCATTTTACTGAAATTTTTTAGAGAGAGAGATCTTTTGAACCAGTTATGCCAGCAGCAGCACAACAATGAAATCGAAATATGAGTTTATTTGGTTGATCGGAGTAGTCGGTAGTGCCAAACTGTGGCAAACATACTGCAAGGTAGGCAGAGGGGCGAAAGCGTGGAGGGAGAATTGGGGGGGGGGGGACGGAGGGGAAAAATTCACATCAGATAATTTGGAGAAAAACGTGGAGAAAGTGGGGTAAAACTTACGTCTTGCAGTAGAAAAAAAAAATTAAAGAAATATGACACATCACCGGGTGTGTGGTGTAGGAGACTTAAGGGGCAGATGAGTAGAATCACTCATTTAAAAATGATCAGCATATTATAGGGAAACGGGAAACGCCATCACGACGGCCTGGCAGCTTGTGAATATAGTAATATACACATACGTGCACGCATGTTTTTGTCTGAATGAGGTTAACCAAGCTCGGGAAAATGTTCAGAAATGGCTTGAAAGGGATGAATTAATGTGGAAACAGCGGTCTCGAGTAATGTGGCTTCGGAAAGGGGATTGTAATTCTAAGTATTTCCATTCAAAGGCTTCTTCTCGAAGAAGGAAAAATAATATTGTTCAGTTGCAAGATAATGATGGATGTTGGAAAAATGGAGATCAGATGGATGAGTTAATTACTGCTTATTTCCAGAAAATGTTTTCAGCTGCTGACCAAGTGGAGATGGAGGAGGTTTTAGCGGGTATTGACAGAAAAGTAACTACTGCAATGAACGTAGAGCTTTCAAAACCTTTTGTGGCCAAGGAAGTGGAAGATGCTCTTAAACAAATGCACCCTTCAAAAGCTCCCGGACCTGATGGTATGTCTCCTATTTTCTTCCAGAAATACTGGCATGTGATTGTTCAATCTGTTACTGATGCTTTACTGTTAGCTTTAAATTCTGGAGAATTTCCTAGTGATCTGAATCATACTTTTATTACCCTTATTCCTTAAGGAGGGCCATCAAGTCGATCGCTAGGTAATTTAGGTCGTATTCGGCAAATTTTTGCAAGTACTTCATAAAATGCCGACTAATGTTATATACAGTCATTTTTACGTATTTTTTATGCACTCAATTAATATGATTGATTGTATAATTTTTTTTAATACGCAGCAATTATATTAGTGGATGACACAAAATAATACGCAAAAGTAATTACACATAGAATTTTTAAAAAAATATATAGTAAATATTCAAGTTATTATTTTAAGAAATTTATATAATAACCATCGGATCTCTTTAATTATCATTAAATTATCGTTTCTGACACGGTATTAAGAATTTATTTATCATTTCATCATGTCACGAAGAAAATGGTAGTTAAAATTAAAACTATGATTAATACCAATTTAATATCAAGAAAAAAAGATTACAAACTCCTTAAAACATAACAATTAGCTAGGGATCAGAAAGAAAAAACTTGGCTTTATTTTTGGCAAGCTTATACTCACTGAATTAATCCAATAACCCCGTTTGTTTCGATTCGACTTTGGGCATTTGCACCCACTGCAATAATATTGTTCTTTATGATCAAAAGGTTGCACGCGTACACCACGTGCGGTAGACCAGTTCAACCATACTGCACGAGAGGCATGCAGGCTAGGGACGCAAGTAATTAGAAAATTAATAAAGGCTGGCGTTAGAAATTAAGAAAAATAAATATATAATAATAATAAGAAATATAATAATCTAAAGTATCAAATTAAAATCAAGTCTGATTTTCCTTACATGGCGTAAAATTTATATTTTTCCCCTCAAATTTTATATTTAATTAGTTGCTATCATCTACAGAACCCTTATAATTTTTTGCTTATTAACTTCATACAGCATCAGATCTTTTATCTGATCTGCTATTTGGCTTAGAATTTCAAATGGATATAAAATACGAAAACTGCTACAGATACAAAAAGATTATACATATTAAACTCACAAATTAATTAGACTTCATAAAATTCGTTAGACCTACTTTATAATAAAATTAACTTTATAATCTAACGTATTATCACATCAAGTCACATTAATAAGATGAAAGAGAGGTTAATATGTGTACATCTAGGTAAAGTGCGAAGCAAATTGAAGGGAATATCTATTGTAGAATCATATATTTTATATATAGATATATATAAATATATATGTTGAATTTTGTTTTCAACGTCGGGATCGATTTCTCAATGCATGGCTATTTTCCGAGGAAATTCTGCTATTGTCACAATCGATGGTGAGAAATCTTATATGTTGAACTCTAGTACTTTATATATCTTTTTATTTATTACTTATCAATTTTATTGTCTAAGTTCATGTAGAATATATCCGAGAATCGAAACAAGTCACTAACACGCGCGTAGGATCGAGTTGTATTATTTTTATTTTGTTATTTTTGTTTAAGTCGATTGTAGATTTGTTTTGATCTATAAAATAAACTGTCCCACTTATTTAGTTTTATCTGACCCGTATATATAAATATATATATATACACACACACATACATGTTAATTTTGTATGGAAAAATCTAGTTACAAGTATAATTGCGCGTTAATATGTGTACCAATCAAATGTGATTAGTCAAAAAGTTGATTTGATTGAAAACAGTGCTAATTTAAATTTTAAATGTGAATGAATCAGTATTGGTACGCAGATTAGTACACGACTTTACTTGTATGTAACAAAACTCATTTTGTTTTGGGTTGGGTCAAGTCACCAGGTTTAAGGTAATCCACTTTTATATATATATTATATATATATATATATCGGCATGCACTCTAATCTCTCGATCCACACACCAAGGCCCATTTAGCTATCAATGAGGGTAACATGGATGATAAAAACTCGATCATGCGAGCGGAACGTCTCTTAAACCAAATCAAGGAAGGTTTACGAGTGTACTTTACATTTATTTTTAGAGTATGGATTTAGGCTTGAATCTTCTACAGTATAAACCCGAAATACTGCTAGCTCCCTATTCCATTTTTCCATGGTTGTTTTGCATAAGAGATTATTTGGCACAATTTAAACAGAGGGAAGCCTCTACAGTCTACAGGCTGTACTCTTCCAAGCATATGATATTAGAATGATTAGAAGTTAACTTAGGTAGATTGATGATCAATGCTTTCGGGGAAAAAAAGTCTCCTGCATGTTGAGTTACATATTCTTTGTCAAGGTTTTTTTGTTTAGAGTATTTCCACTTCTAGAGGTGTACAGATTTTGATCCAGACTAGAAAAAGTGATTGGACTAGACTGAATACTGTATCAGTCAGTCTCGGTCCCAAAAAGAGAATAACTTCTCGTCGGCTAAATTGATCTCTCTCTATTAACAACGTCCAATGAAGATGTGACACGTTACGTACATACCACATATTAATCCAATCGAGGAGCCTAAACAGACTTCCTCTCACTCTGTTAGGGTTTTGCATCTGCATCAGCTCCAATGTGAAAGGGGACAAGGAGCTTTGGAAAGAGGAGGAACAAGACCCACACCCTGTGCATGACGTGTGGTCGCCGCAACTCCCACCTTTAGGAGAGTCGCTGCTTTGCCTGTGCCTACCATACCACTCGCAAGATGACATATAATTGAAGTGTGAAGGTGATCCGAAGGAAGACTATTGATATTGGAAGAATGAGGTAACTCCACCTTGTGCCCTACAGATTCAAGAGCGCATGGTTCAGAGAGGGTACTCAAGCAGGGCCAAGGAAGAAGGGATCTGTTGCCCAGATGACTAACACAAGAGGGGGGATGGGTAAGAGAACTACAATTTATGTATGTATGTTATCGTATATGCCATGTCATGCTATGTCATTACATGTTTATCTGCTACGTATGATTTAATCTCTCATGAATAATTATCTGTTACATAATCTTTTCTGTCATACAATGATGTATGTTAAAGTATGCAAGAAAGCAATGAAAGTTACATGGGATGATGATTCAAGTAGCTCAGATAGTGAAGCAAGCAATGAAGAATCAGCAAATCTCTGTCTTATGGCTAAAGATGACATTGAGGTAACAAATTTTGATAATATTGAAAATCCTTCATATGAAGAATTGCAAAATGTTTTAGAAGAGGTATATGAGGAATTTGAAAAATTGGGTATCAAATATACTGCTTTGAAAAAGAAAAATTCTTCTTTAACAAACGAAATTGATATTTTAAGAAAAGAAAATATTGTTTTGAAAGACGAAAATCTTGAGTTGAAGAAAAAGAAAACTGATTTAGAAAATATTGTTGAAAACTTTACGAATGGAAAAAGAAATTTTGAAAAACTTCTTGGTAGTCAAAGATGTGTTTTTGACAAGGCAGGCTTGGGATATATGCCAAAACAAAAGTTCAAACCTTATAAAAACTTCTTTGATAATCCTTCTACATCAAAGTCTAATATTCAAAATTCTTTTCGTAATAATTTTGTCAAAAAAGATACTATTATAATCACTCAAGTTATTCATATATGCCACATGCTATTTGAATTTTTGTAATAGAAATGGTCATAATTATCATGCTTGTCCTATTAGAAGAAAGCATACAATGACTATTAGGGCCATATGGGTACCTAAAAATCTTTTTCTTCTAATACTAATAAATAAAGGACCCAAAGAACTTGGGTACCAAGAAAAATCATTTTAATTGTTTTTATAGGTATGCATGAAGTCCTCTACAAGCAAAAACAAACGGTTTTATAAATAAAGAGATATATGTTGAGCAACCTCCAGGTTTTGAAAATCATATTTCTCCAAATCATGTTTTCAAACTCACAAAAGTACTATATGGACTCAAACAAGCTCCTAGAGCGTGGTACGAGAGACTCAGTGGTTTCTTGATTAAAAAGGTTTTTCAAGAGGAAAAATTGACACAACTCTTTTCATTAAATACGAAAATGATGATATTCTTTTGATTCAGATTTATGTTGATGATATAATATTCGGTGCTACTAATGAAAACATGTGTCAAGTTTTTGCTAAGACTATGCAGGATGAATTTGAAATGAGCATGATGGGAGAACTTACATTCTTTCTCGGATTGCAAATTAAGCAAGTAAAAAGTGGGACATTCATCAATCAATCAAAATATATTAAGGAATTGCTGAAGAAGTTTGGGATGGAAGGTGCTAAGGAAACTGGAACACCAATGAGCCCATCTACTAAACTTGATAAAGATGAATCCGGTAAGCCAGTTGACTCGAAGGTATATCGAGGTATGATTGGTAGCTTATTATATTTGACAGCCAGTAGACCAGATATTATGTTCAGTGTGTGCTTATGTGCACGCTTTCAATCATCTCCAAAAGAATCTCATTTAATTGCAGTTAAGCGCATTCTTAGATATCTTAGTGGTACAATTAACCTAGGGTTATGGTACCCTAAACACACATCTTTCGATCTAATCAGCTACACAGATGCAGATTATGCTGGTTGTAAAATAGATCGAAAAAGCACTAGTGGAGCATGTCACTTCTTAGGTCATGCATTAGTTTCCTGGTTTAGTAAAAAACAAAATTCTGTTGCACTATCTACTGCTGAGGCAGAATATGTTGCTGCGGGTAGTTGTTGTGCTCAAGTTCTTTACATGAAGCAACAACTTGAAGATTTTAAACTCATGTATAATCACATTCCAATCAAATGTGATAATACAAGTGCTATAAATCTTTCAAAGAACCCAATACAACATTCTAGAACTAAGCATATTGAAATAAGATATCATTTTCTTCGAGATCATGTGCAGAAAGGCGATATAGTACTAGAGTTCACAAACACACACGATCAGTTAGCAGATATATTCACAAAACCTTTATCAGAAGATAGATTATGTATGATTAGAAGAGAAATAGGTATGATGCATATTATGAATATCTCTTAAAAGATAGATCAGAGTTCATAAAAATATAGAGATATTTTTTAAATTCTTTTACATAAACTTGAGGTTCTTAGCCTCATGTTTGAGACGCTCATTCTCTTCATACAATATCATGTCATCCCTATCCATGGGAACTGGCAAGCGGAATGAAGAATCCAATAGAGATTTCAACTGTTTATTCTTCTGCTCGAAGGATTCCTTCCCTTGTGTGAGACTCTTGAACAATTCGTTGAAGTACAACAATTTGTTCTTTAAGCTTTTCAACCTCATGGTTTTTGGCTTGTACCCGCTGGGAAAAAGCAACAATAGAGGATGAGTAGCGAGTCCCGAGACTCACCAAGTCGTAGATAGCATCGGAGTCTGACTTATTAGCCATACTATTATTTTCTTGCTGCAACATGGCACCAATGGCAGCTGCAGAAAGGACAGGAGGTTGAGGTGCTGAATACCTCATGGATGCATCTAGAGGAATGTTAGAAGAATGAGCCATGGAGAGAAGAATTGAAAACTTAAAGCGAGAATGTTGAAGGAATGCAGATGAGTTATAGAGATAAGAAGAAAACTTGATGCGGATTGGATGAACTTTAAGACTGATTTTATAGAGATAGTATAAAGAACAAGACGAGCTATCATCCAAGTCAAAGAGCAATGTTTTTTTTTTCCCGATCGGTGAAAATGACATTTTTTAGAAACTCGGAGCCTTCAATCTCGTTTGTCAACAACATCAGGCGTTTTTTTCAAATCTCCAGCCACACTTGTCGGGTCACGGACAGATCCAATTACTATCTACAGTGTCTACAATACACCGTTTTCTTCAGACCATTTATTTGCTGCGGATCCTTTTTAATGATGCCAAAAGGGGGAGAAGTTTTAGACTAGAACATTAACATTGTTTAAATTATTAAACTTGTTATATATGCTTGGAATTATATTTATATTTTTGCTTGAAAAACTAACGCACATTCTCAGGGGGAGCTTAAGTATTAATACAGGCTTCAGGTTCTATCAAGTATTTGTCATCATCAAAAAGGGGGAGATTGTTGAACCTAAGGTTTCAAGTTTTGTGTAATTATATATTTACACATGGATTTTGATGATAACAAATGAATTCAAAGAATAAAGGAGTCTCAAGCTCAAGTTATCTACACAATGGAGTCAAGCACATCAAGAAACCAAGCATGAGCAAGAAGGGAATAAGCTCACATTAAAGTCATAGAGTAATGTTGTAAATCTCTTAAAATTCGAAATTAGGATTAAGGCTCAAAATTAATATTTTATCATAAAGCATTAAAATACATTTTCCACATGTGCATGAATATTTTTGAAAATTAAATTTGAATATTTTGAAAGATAATTGATTGTCATCTTTCACATGTGCATGCCATGATTAAAGGTTTGAACTTTGAAAATATTAAAGATGATTGATTGTCATCTTTCACATGTGCATGTTTTATTTGAATAATTTCAAAAGTGATTGATGCTTTTCTTGACTTATGCAAAAGGAAGATGTCTTTGTTTGAAAATTTTGAAAAGTAAAGTGTGCTCCTTTTGTCATATGCAAAAAGTAAAAGATTAGGTTTGAAATTTTTGAAAAGCAAAGTGTGCTCCTTTTGTCATATGCAAAAAGTAAAAGATTAGGTTTGATTTTTTTGAAAAGCAAAGTGTGCTCCTTTTGTCATATGCAAAAAGTAAAAAGATTAGGTTTGAATTTTTGAAAAGTGAATGATGATGTTTTGACATGTGAATCTTTTTAAATTTGAATATGAAGTCTCATATGCCTATAAATAGATCATTTGAGAGCTTCACATTCACAACACCAAGAGCATACAACTTCATTCAAAGCTTTCATTCTCTCTTCTCTAAGCATTGAGCCTTAACCCTTGTTCATTTTGAGAGATATAGTTTGTGCTGTATTGTTCTTATTTCACTCATTGAGGAGTGTTTTCTGATATCCTACCCACTATCAATTCTTGTATCAGTAAAAGGGTGTGTACAACCCTTGTGCGTGTAGAAAGTGTTCTACACAGGGAATCGTTGAATCACCACGTGTAAGGTGATTGCAAGTGTAGAGGGTGTTCTACACGGATCCTTTGTAGCGGTGTTGTTCAAAGGTGTAATAGGTTTCTATCTCCACCTGAAGGAGATTGAATAGTGAATTCGGGGATCCTCAAGGGGTAGCTTGAGGCGAGGACGTAGGCAGTGGGGCCGAACCTCGTTAACATACTGAGTTTGCTTCTCTCTTACCCTTACTCTTTATATTTATTGCTTTTTCATATTTTGTTTATATTTTATATTGTATATTTGATTTATAATTGTTATTTTTTTTAAATACAACTCAATTCAC
>QGSO01001184.1:0-51197 GCA_011037825.1 Carya cathayensis
GCCCATGAACCATGCAACTCACACTCTAGGCCTTAAGCCCAACAAGGCCCAAAGCCTTTTCTTGCCTTTTTTTCACTCATTCATTTGAAGCCCAATACATCATACCATTGGTTTCCTCAAGCCCATATTATACCCTAAGTGATTCTTTGGACTCAAATTAACTTTTGAATTTGGGTTAAGAGCATTAATCAACTTACCCATGATTAGTGATCTTTAAACCATGTTTTGAGCTTAATTTTATTTCTTAATCTTTTTAGCCTTTTTGATATGAACTTTTCTTGTTTTATTATTCAATTGCATCATTCTTAGATCATATTAGAACCCTAGAAGTAATGCCTTAATGGAAGGTCTAAACCACATGACCTATACTCCAAAAGAACTAGTCAATGATACAATTAGAGCTCCATTGTAACCTTATAAAGAGGGAGAACTTCTCATTCCTAAGCAATGTAGGATCCCATACATCATCTACCCTTATCATATGGGGTATCACACTAGATAAATCTCCACGTCATTAATAGTAATGACACATAAAAACCCCAAAACCACACCAATTGGCACAAATGTGTGCCCTTGTGTGCAATGGACTAAACAGCCCCTAGCCCAAACTTTTTGTGCCTTTTTCTCAAGGGCACTATGGTCTTTAAGCACCTCATATCATCCCTTTAGAATCAGACCAAGGCTTGGATGAAATTGGTTTCAAGAACCAAACCAAAATCCCAAACCGATTTCACCTAAACACTTGTTGGATGGAAACCGCGTTGGTTGTGTTTTAACCTCACTTCTACCCATGGCTGAGCCTCCACCACACGCCACCTCCATCACCATCCAATCCCCAAGAGACCCTCAAATTCATCATGAGCAATTGAACAGATTTTTCCCACAAAGAAAATGACACCAAACCAATGGCATCAAGCCACCATCACTCGGCAACCCCCTTCCCTTCACCTTTTCCCTTTGAGCTGCCACTTCATCATCACTTGGCAGCTAATCCCTCAGCTTCCACCACCTGGAAAAGCTTTCCAAGAGTGACTCGTGACCTGCATAAACCAACTATTAAGAGAGGACAAGAGGGTGAGTCAAGAAAATGTTTAAAACTGTCCAAGGATTTCATCCTTGAACCCATCGGCTACCATGCTTATGCTTATAAAACTTTTTCTTTTAATTTTTTTCAAATGATACACCATGGCAGCACCTGCACCCTCTCCTTGCATGGCAGCACTTGAAAATGAAGAAAATCATTTGATTTGGGTCACTATTCACATGCACAAGATGATGCAACCAAGCTGGAAACTTCACCTCCTTACACCACCGCCTACTTCACCCAATCACCATGGACTAAGGCCAACACCCCCTCCCCCATTGCTTCCTATAAAAGGCCCCTCTACTCCCTCATTTCCTCCACACCTCATCTCCAAGCTCCTCTTGAGCATTGAGAGCCTTCTTCCTTCTAAGAGTTTAGAGAGAATATGAAAGGTGTGAGTGTTTTGAGTGTTCTTGGAGTTCTTGTGAGTTCATGTTGGAAGCTTTAGTAGGCCACGAAAATTGTAAGTTTTCTTGCCCTAGATTTTAGTTTGCATGTCAAGTCTTACTTCTAAGTATTGAAGTGAATTTTGGTTGAGTTTAGAAAAGGTTATCATGCTTAATTCAAAACTAGGGGATGGATTAAGTTCTTAAATTGTTTAAGGTGGAAATTTTTAGCTATGGCATCTCTCAACATATTTTGATATGCTTTTTTTAATGAATGATCGTTGAAGGTTTTGAGATTAGAAACCTATCAAAAAAAAAAAAGAAGGTTTTGAGATTAGAAGTATGCCATGATATGTTTTAATTCTACCTTGTGTTGATCATCAAGCATGCACGATTTTGATTAAATCATGCTTATTTTATGAAGTTTTGATTAATTTCACCTGGGCTTGAGCAGTGAGCATTTAGAAGACCTTGTGATAGAGATAAGAATGAAAACACATGTTTTGGGTGAATTTTGAAAGCATGCATTTTTGATTTAGGCCAAGAGCATCATGCTTGATTAATGAAGATTTAGGTTTTTAGCAATGATTAAGTGTTGGGATGAGCTTGCTCACCCAAGAATTGGCCTTTATCATATCATTAAAGACTATAGTGATTAAAGAAAATTGCATAAGTATGCATTCATAGGGATCAATAGTTGAAATCACACTTGTGCCCCATTTGGATTCGGAAAGCGTTTAATCTCATCATTAAAAATCTTCCAAATTTCCACACAAAATATAATAAACAATTCAACCTTTACAAATCATAATTAAACTTTTTCAAATCTCAAAACAATAATAATATTAAAAAATAATATTCTAACAATATTTTATTAAACTTTCGTATTTCATCTAAAATTATTTCACATCATCTCTGAATCCAAACTAGGCCATAGGCATCAACTAGAGTGCATGCCACGGGTTGGATATGTTTGGGTTAGTTCTACTTTGAATTTTACAATTCTAATGGGTATACTTATAGTGTACTTGGGCTTTGCCTATCTTTATATCAATGAAATAACTTATTACTTATCAAATTTTTTTTTACAATTTTAATGGTATAGATGGTTTTATAATATGAAAAATATAATATTCATGAAGTTTGGTTAAATTTGAGGTTTGTTTGCAAATAATGAAAAATTAAGGCCTTAGTGGCAATTTTTAAGAGTTTAGGGGTATTTTTGTAAATATCCATGTTTATAAACCTTTTGATATGAACATCTTCCGTAGTAGTATAAATCCTAACTTAGTATGAATTTGATATCAGCCGCTATGACATTTTCAAAATCAGGAAGTTTGTAAGTTGGCCTATAACTTACACCTTAATAATTATTATGATTTATTGTTAAATGTCACATTCATGTTATAATTGTCATTTTGAGCATAAAATATCATGTTATATGATACATTGAGTACATACTTATATGACATTTGATATTTTCACCATTTTTAGCATATTGCATAAACATGTCATCTCTCACATGAAATTTTGCTACACATGCACGTGTCATGAACTACATTTTTCTTTTAAACATAGCTTGAAAATAATTTTTGTTATGACCATAAAGGATAGGATGGAGAATTATCCTAGTAAAACTCCTCTGTCCAATTTGGAGTGTTTAAGAATGGAGTGGTAACCCCTGAGTTGATGAAGAATAGTCAACGGGCTTCGAATGGGTTCTTTTTAAAGAACGCCGGAGCGAAGTCAAATGGTATGACACCTAAGGTTGGTGGGTGTACGTGTTATGATGTTATGTAATTTTTTATATGTGTATTCTCTTTTGATTCTATATAATTTATTTTCAGTTTTATGACTTCCAACGTCCTCAATGTGATTTTTTTATATAGGGCATTTCATTGTAGATTTTTGTTTTAATTGTAGCTTCAAGTTGATGGTGGTTTCAGTCAGAATATGAACTCAAAGACCTTGGACTTTCCTGGTCTTACTGTTCCGAATAGTCTGAATGGTCCACCAAAATATGCTGGAGATGATCTCCAACAAAGTGGCAATCTTTTTCGATCTGACAAGGACAGCATGCTTTTGTTCAAATCTGGATCTTCCATTCCATCTCGGGGTGCTATAGATTTTGCTTCAGCTGTTAGGAAATTGGCATCTCAGGATTCTGGTATATGGAAGCATGACAGAAATGGTTCTGCCGATGACAGTATTGGCTCAAGTAGAAGTTCACATGTTTTGAATAGTGCTTACAATAGTGGAAATGGGAGAAGCATCTATGGTGACAAGTTGCAAAATCGTGGTTCTGCTCGAATGGCTCCTGTCTGGCTTGAAACTGGAGATGCAGTCGGTAATATTTTATGCTTAACAGACTGATAAAAAAAAATATGCTTAACAAAATTACTTGTCTTTGTCTGCCTTCAATTTTGGACATAGGACTTCTGCATTAATAATGACTTTAATATTTGTTGAGATTGCAGCGAATATGTATTCTGATCTGCGAGAGGAAGCTCGTGACCATGCACGCCTGCGTAATGCATACTTTGAGCAGGTATGCGTTAGATGTTTGTCAAATTGCAAACATTACAAAAAATGAAAAATTTGGTCTGTAATTTCCCATGCTTTGCCACATTTGAGATTCATCCTCTGTGCAATTTGTTTTTAAGGAATAGTTCGTGATATGAATAACTTGATATTTACCACTTAACGGAAAACACGTGGCAATCTTTGACTGTCACGTGAAATTTCTTTTCCTAATTTAAAAAGATATTAAAATTGGAAAATATTTTTATTTAGAAAATCAAAATTAGTAAGAGATAAAATTAAAATTTTTCTTTTCTTTTTTTATTTTTATTCTTTTCCTAATTTAAAAAGATATTAAAATTGGAAAATATTTTTATTTAGAAAATCAAAATTAGTAAGAGATAAAATTAAACTTTTTCTTTTCTTTTTTTATTTTTATTTTTTTTAACAAAAAGAGACAAGCTGAGACCACCACGGGATGGCTGGATTTAGCAATGCCATGTGTTTTTTATTTTTAACAAAAAGAGACAAACTGAGACCACCATGGGATGGCTGGATTTAGCAATCCCATGGTGTCCCAGGTCTTGGCCACCATGTGGGTGGCTGGCCATTATTTACTGCCATCCAAGCAATCATTGAATGCCTTGGAATCAAATTGGTGTGGCACATAGGGGTGTAAAATTTTTGGTCCGGACCGAACCGAAAACTTGTTTGGTCGGTTTCGGTCCTCCATTTGTGGGACCGAATGGGTTTTGGTCCTATCCCGGGGCAGGGTTTTTTCATTTTGGACCGACCGAACTACAAATATACATTTTAAAATAAATTATATACATTATTTTATATAGTAGTTATATAAGTGAATTATGTAATTTTCATCTAACCTATGACTATTAACAATATTAAATGTTAGATGTATAATTATTAGTTAACTAATATCAATTAACTAATATATAAGTATCAATTTTGATAATTTGAACAACTTTTTTTAGGCTGTTTTGTTTTTTTAAGAAAAATGTGCAAATAAAGTTATACAGTTGTATTATTTAAAATTATAACCATTGTGAGCTTTTTTTATACTAATGGGTTGAAAATACACATTGCGGGCTTTTTTGTACTTCAAGAATGATTGGCTTATTTGTATGATTGGGCCTCTATTTGAAACTGGCCAGACTGATTTGTCCCCTCCGATAGCTAATGGAGGGGACAAATCTCAAGTTTGTCATAATACAGGAGGTTACCGTCGCCACCCATAGTTCCAATCCTAGGGTGGTGATCAGGGGTCACTTAGCTCCACCACCCAGTGGTGGAGGGGGAAATGGCACAACCACGTGATGTTGTTCTGCCCCTAGTGCATGGAGGGTGTTTTTGTTTTTTTTGGGGGGGGGGGGGGGGGAATCCTCACTTGCACGAGGTGGAGGGGCACGTGGTGGGGGACTTCTCTCTCGAGTTCCACTTGTGTGCAATGGATGAGGGAAATCCTCACCCAGAGGTAAATGAGTCAGGTAGCCCCACTTGCCCCCTTTTTTTGTTTTTTTTTTTTTGGGTTTTTTTTTTGGGGGGGGGGGGGGGGGGGGGGGGGGGGAAGGGCTTTCCTCTTATTTTTGGATTTTTTTTTTATTTGTTCTGTTTATTCTTTTTTCCTTCTTCTTTTTTGTCTTTAAATTTTCTCTGTTACTTGGGGGAGGACACATGGCGTTATATGGCCACATTAAGAAATTGATGGAAAATGAGACAGAAATCTCAAATTTCAAAATTTGTTACTCTAAACGTAAATGTTCAAAACTCGTCAAGGTGTATTAGCCAATGGTTAAATGGTGGGGTGATATGAACTGTAGACATAGACATCTTTAGTTCGATTCCCCGTTGGGTCCTATACACGGTTTTGGTGGAGGGATCTTGTATCCAAGATTTGCTTTATAAGGGTTGTGTTTGAAGGGCTCGTGAGGTTTTATGTTATCACAAAAACTTGAATTTGAAACTCAGTACTTATTTTAAAAATTGAAAAAGCAGAGTGGGTGTTAGCATTATTTTCTTATTTTCTGCATAGTGTGCCATTGAGAACACATTTATTTGCCACACTAGTTACTTAGTTTATGGTGCATTATTCAAAAATAGGCACGGTACATTATTGGCAATAAGGCTCTAGCAAAGGAACTGAGTGCTAAAGGGCAGGTGCACAACATGCAAATGAAAGCAGCTCATGGAAAAGCTCATGAATCTATTTATCGTCAGAGGTTTGTAGTCCCCCCCACTACTTTTGCTTAGTCTCAGCAATGACCAATATAGATGAGTTAAACGGTTAATTGGATTATATTTCCATCTTTTCTTTTATACGGCTGAATATTTCAAGGTGTTGATTAGATACTTGGCCGATGGCTGATTGACATCTCATTCTAGCTATCAGAATTATTATCTTGCAAATCCCAAGCATACATATTGATTTTCAATCTCTCTCTCTCTCTCTCTCTCACACACACACACACACACAAACAATTGTATTGAAATCATTTTGGTGCAAGTGTTGCAAGTGCTGCCCACTGTCTGCCTGTTTAAAATTAGGCTGGAGCGGTGCTGCTGGATCCAGAGAAAAAGGTATAGCTGTTGAATTGCTACAACTTGATGGAACGATTTGGTGACAGTAGTCCCATGTTACTCTGCCTGATTTTGATAACAGACTGCCAATTATGACAGCTTCCCACACTCACTGGTTTCAGCATTTATTATTGGTTTTGTTTAGCTAGTTACTGTGCTTCAAACCATTTTATTAGGAACACAGTTCCTCCAGAGATGCAGGGCAGTGGAAGAGGACAGGAGCGGATGATAGACTTGCATGGGCTGCATGTTAGTGAGGCAATTCATGTTTTGAAGCATGAGCTGGGTGTGCTGAGGAGCACTGCTAGGGCAGCAGAGCAGCGCCTACAGGTTTATATTTTTGTTGGAACAGGTCATCACACCAGGGGTTCCCGCACTCCAGCTAGACTTCCTATTGCCGTACAGCAATATTTGCTCGAAGAAGAGGGCCTTGAATACACCGAGCCTCAGCCAGGGTTGCTTCGAGTTGTGATATATTGATCAGAGATGATAGTGAGGTATAGGACTTTTTTGATGCAGCAAAACCCGTCAAGTCATAGTCATCACATTCATTCTTGTATCTGTATATGGGAGGAAATGCAGAAAGAGTAGAGCAAGATTCAAAAGAAAAGAAAAAATGAAAGAAAAAAGAAAAAGGAAAAATGAAGGAAAAAGGGTTAGATTGAAAAATGAAGCCAGTGTATGATTTAGGTTTAACCGGTTGACAGCGGCATCACATGTTGCCTGTTGGCAGGCATCAGGGATTTCACATCAGTGATTAGCTGATCCGTTGCAACAATTTTTCTTTGTTGTACCTTAAATTGTATTTCTTTGTTACATTACATTTTCAAGTTCCCAGTTGTAACTGATAGAATTGAATTAAATCATAGCACAATTCACCTTTCACACACTTGAATGCATTCTTCTAATATCTTTAAAAGAGACTTCGACATTAAAATATGGCCTCTCTCTCTCTCTCTCTCCCTGATGAGGAGAGTGGTTTTTGTCTCTGTGCAAGATTATTTGTTTCTGATAACGTTTGCTTTTGTGTAATCTACTAATCCTTACAAAGTCTATTTGTTCTATGTGATCCGAGTCTTAGGTGTTGAATCACCTTGTTCGATGGAGGAAATATCAGAAAAATGTGGAAAACTTCAAAACTTTACCCAACTGAATGCGAACAAAAAGAAGTCAAGATTGATGATTGTTTGCCGAAGGATGATGATGGTGGGGGAAGAACTACTGTTAAAGTTGCTGACTGATAAGTATTACAACCGGAGCTGTAGAAGTCTATGATGACAACTTTATGGAAACTTCAAATACCAATAATATTTGAAGACAAGGAAGACAAAGCAAAGGTAGCGAAATATAGTCCCTGGATTTTATTTGTAGGAGAGCTCTAACCATCAAGGATCAAAAGATGACAGGCAGCATTTTGGATCGGAGTATATGACTTGCCTTTCAACATTGTGTCAAGGAGGGTAGGACGCCTCATAGGAGAGTCGATTGGTAAAGTTGAATAAGTGGATGCACCAAAAGATGTTGTAGGATGGGGTGAATACTTGAGAATGAGGGTGAAGCTCATTGTGTTGGAACCACTTCCAAGGGGTAAAAACAGACCGGGTGGAATGGAGTCCATATGGGCAAACTTTGAAGTTTTTCAGGAATGGAGTCCATATGGGCATACTTTGAAATATGAAAAACTTGCCAATCATGTTACAGTTGTGGTCATTTGGGTCATCATGAGAAGGATTGCCAAATGGATAAGCACAATTTAGGCAAAGTAGATTGTCCTCTGCAATGAAGAATGTAACAAATAAGATAAGCTACATAGGAGTCGATTCTCGAAATTTTGTAGATATGGCATTGTTGGAGAAGTCTGGGGACAACGAGACAAGACAGGTGGTATAGCAGTTGAGAATTGGCGGCAAGGTTAATGGAGTGGTTATGGCAGTTACTTCCAGTGATATTCAAAAAATAAAGATTAGGGTTGATAAGGACTGCTCTCAAGATTGGGCTAGACTGAATTTTGGTCGGGACAATTGAAGTCAACTCGTAGTATTAAGTCTGATATGTAATATGAATGGGATATTAGAGTTCAAGACACTGTGGAATTCACTGGAATCTGTTAAAAGCTTGAGATGAAAGTCGGTTGGAAATACGCCAATGTTTGCAATTCATCAATCTTGAAGCCAAAGGGGATTATGAAGAACAAGAAGTAAACAATCATGGATAAAATGAGAGCAATTTGTAGAAGAAGAAGGTGAGGCCTGCATAACTTATCGAAGGAGGCTGGTTGCCCGCTCGACAACTGTGAGGATCATCAGTTGGAACACTCTGCTCTCGAGGTTTAAATCCAAGTAGGAGATCTCGATATCATGGTCATCTAGGAATCAAAGATGAATAGGATTCAAATAAAACAACTTAAGGTGAGATTAGGTTTTATGGATTGGAATAAGTAGATAGTAATGGTAGAATTGTTGGTTGCTTTGATTCCTAGGATTCAAATAAAACAACTGAAGGTGAGATTGGGTTTTATGGATTGGAATAAGTAGATAGTAATGGTAGAATTGTTGGTTTAGGCATTATGTGAATGAGGTGATCTTGGTATCGTGTAGTTTTCTTGGAAACATCCTAATGCTTGGATTGAAGATCAAATGAGGGTACGAAAATGGAAATTCATAGGTATCCATGGACATCAAGAAGCATAGAAAAGAGGAGATGGCTGGTATGGAGTCTAATTAAAAGTTTAAGAAACAATTGTAGTAGTGAATGGCTCTGCATTAGGGACTTGAACGAAATTACAGCACAAGGGAAAAAGGTCGTGGGAGGAGATCAACCAGAGCATCATAGATATTTGTCAGTTCAGAGATTTGGGATATTCAAGGTATCCATCCCTTCATGGTGTAACTAGAGAGATTTGAATGAATGGAGTCCCCAAAACAATAATTATTTAAAACAAGAAATATTTGATAATTTTATATGGCACCACTACAACTATGACAAAATAAAATACGGCTCCTCCACCTCCATGCCTGCATCTATATCTGTAAAACTCTTAACAGTTTTACAAATGGAATTGTGAGTTCATGTCTCAATAGTGAATTAAAAACTAATCTAACTATTATGGTATGAGCCTATAAAAACTTAACTCTCTCTCATGACTAAATCATGAGTATGAGTTTAGCTCCATCTCATAACTGGATCATGGGTAAAAAGAACTTCCGATACAATTTAGAGAATAACCATATTATTATTACTATTATTATTGTTGTAAAACTAAAGAAAACTAACAAAAGAATTGAAGGATCATAATATATGAAAATAGTTCTTTAGGAACTCAATTTTTTTCCTCTCAACTTTCTTGTTGTGTGTCTTACACAAATGCTCCTCACAACTCCCTTTTATATGCATGAGATGATACATGATATTAGATGGATACATGAATTTAGGGAATGACAATATATTAATCAAGGGGATATATGAACATGAGAAATAGGAATACATAAATGGGTAAGAATTCTAATGTTCATCCATCAAATACATGGAATGTATTTTACCAAATTTATGTATTTACAAGGCTCCACTTGGATGACCATACAGAAGGAACATGTCTTGTTAAAATCTTACCAAGGAAAAACCCAATGGAAAAAAAAACCAATGGTGGATCTTAGAATGCTTTAGGATTGTCTTGTTGAAACCTTGCAAATGAGAACCGAGTGGGAAAAAAATCTTAACAAAGGAAAAAGAGTATAATCCATATGATTATTTTCTCCTCCTCAAAAGTATGTAGAGTTTCGATAGTTTACAATAAAAGATCTTTGAGTTGATGCATTTCAATGTTGTGTACTAACTTCTTAAATATTGCAATTGGTGACGTTTCAATGAATAAATCTGTCAAATTATCACATGATCGTATTTGTTTGACATCAATATCACCACTCTTCCAGAGCTCATGTATATACAAGAATTTTGATGAAATATGATTGGTTCTATCACCTTTGATATTGCATCATTTGATTTGTGTAATATAAGCAAATATTATCTTCATATAATGTTGTTGGGTTATCTTTAATTGTGGAATTAGTAATCTTAACCAAATGCATTCTCGGCTTGTTTAATGAATTGCAATAATCTCTGAATGGTTGGAAAAAGTAGTAATTAATGTTTGCTTGACAGGTCTCTATAAAATAGTTGTACCTCCACAAATGAACATGTATTCTATTTATGATCTTCCTCTATGCACATCAAAAAGGTAACTTGAGTTTGCATAACTAACTAATTGCGGATCTAATATTTTTGGATAAAACAATCCAATGTTAACCGTTTCACGAAGGTAGCTAGCATAGAGAATATGTTTGACCCAATTTTAGTACATTTGAGTTAGTGCAGAACTATATCTTGTTAGTAAGTTAATTGAAAATACAACATCTGGTGGTATGTAATTTGCAAGATACATCAAACCACCAATTGGACTCAGATATGGTACCTTAGGACCAAGAACTTCTTCATCATCTTCTTGAGAGCAAAATGTGTATTTTTCACATTAAGTGATCGGTCAACCATTGAAGTACTCAAAGAATGAGCTTTGTCCATGTAAAATACTCAAGGATTTTGAATTACATGCTTTAGGCATTTCTTTTTTAGGGATTTTCATATAAACATCATTATCTAGTGATCCATATAAATATGCTGTAACAATATCCATTAAACACATATCCAAACTTTCTGTACCAAGCTAATAAAAAATTGCATCTACTACCACGGTATACGTTTCTTCTTAATCAATTTAAAGTTTTTGCAAGAAACATTGTGTAACTAATTGTGCTTTGTATCTCACAATTTCATTTTTCTCAATATTTTTATATATAAATACCCATTTATATCCAACAAGTATTGCATCTTTAGGTGTTTGGAGTACAAATTCAAATACTTCACACTTTGCTAGCGACTTCAATTCTACATGAATTGTTTCTTTCCATTTTGGCCAATTATTTCTATGTTGACATTCTTTGATGGTTTTTATTCATTTTCATCATCACTTCTAGCGATATTAAGAGCAGCTTTAAATGAAAATATTTTATCGACAATAATTTTATTTTAATAAAAGAATTCTCTTGTACTTGCATAATATATTGATATTTCATTATTTTCAGGTACCTTTTCCTTTTCTAGGAAGTAACTCTTCAGGAGATTCCACTTCAGGGAATTCTATTATGGGAGGTTTTTGTAATAAAAGTTTGGATGGATCTATAACTCTTGTTGCCTGTTTTGTGAGTATGGCATCTTCATGAGTGCTAATTCTTTTATTTTTGATTTTCTCTTCTGGGAGTTTTATCATTTACATTAATAGGTCTACGCTTCAAACGTATTTTAGACTCATTAACTATTGCATTATTTGATTGTTTTATCGAGACATCGATCTTTGCTGGAGTATTAGTAGTTAAAATGTGAGACTTCACTATTTTTTATTTTTATTTTTAGTAAAGGCATTCAGTAATTGATTTGCAATAGTTTGCAAAAAAAAAAAAAATGATACTTTGAACTTCCAATTCATATTGATTTGTATGAGGATCAAGATGAGATAGTGTCAAAATATTCCATATTATTTGCTTTTGTACTTTTGGTAACTTTTCACCTCCTAGTGGTGGGAATACTATTCCATCAATATGACAATTTTTAAAACGAATCTCAAACATCACCTGTTAAAGGCTATATGTTGAGGACCTATATTAGTGCGTTGGGGAGCTGCAATTAGAACAACAAAACCAAATGTACAAAGATGAATAATATTTGGTGGTTGACCAAATGCAAGTTGCAATGGAGAATATTTAATATAGGCAATGAGTCTCATTCGAACCAATGATGCAAGATGAAAAATTGTGTGCCCCCAAGCAGAAACATGTAGTTTTGTTTTTAGAAATAATATTCGAGCAATTAATTACAGGCATTAAAAATGACTAAACTAAACCATTCTGAGTATGTGTATAGGTAATAGGATGTTCAACATTAATCTAAACTAATATGCAATAATCATCAAAAGATTTAAATGTAAATTCTCCTGCATTATCCAATCGAATAGATTGAATTGGATAATCAGAAAATTGAGTTCGTAATATAATAATTTATGCAAGAAGTCTAGCAAATGCAACATTTCAAGTAAAGAGTAGATAAACACGTGACCATCTAGTTGACATATATTAAAACTATAAAATATCTAAATGGCCCACATGGTGGCTGTATAGGTCCACATATATCTCCATAAATTCTTTGTAAAAATAATGAAGATTCAATCATTATCTTGGAAGCAGATGGTCTGACAATTAGCTTTCCTTTATAGCATGTTACATATGGATAATCATTTGGTAAAAGAATTTTTTGGTTATTTAAGGGATGTCTATATGAATTCTTAATTATTCGATGAAACATGAATGATCCCGAATGACCAAGACAATCATGCCAAAATATAAATATCTTTGGATCAGAGCACTTTTGGTGCATTACAACATGTGATTCAATTGTTTACAATGTCGTCTAATATAATCCAAAAGAAAAAGTTGGCAATTTTTCTAATATGAGCTTTAGGCCAAATTCATTATTGTAATGTAAAGATATTTATCACTGCCTTTATTGGAGGTTTCAACATGACAACTATTATGACGAATATCTTTAAAATTCAGTAAATTTATTCTAGACTTCGAAGAATATAAAGTATCATCGATACAAAATTTTATTTCTTTTGGAAACATGATGTAGACTCTTCTGAAGTTTTCAATTAGGTTAGATGACTCGAATATTGTAACAGCCCGCTAAAATAATCAGTTTTGGATTCTTTCCCGACAGCAATCACATCTCTCTCGTCTTTACCCTCATCTGGAATCACGCGTATAGATTATCTTTTCCGTAAATCACGTAATTTGTTCTTCACCGACAGCTGTAAAATCATGAACAGTTTTATCCTAAGCATTGTACCTCGATGGCGTTTTCCCGGATCTTATCCATCGAATTTCAAAGTATTAGATAAACTTGTTTTTAAAGTAGCACAATTATAATAATTTAATGAGCTCTGAAAATATTATAATTGTGGATAATTACTTAGATTAAATATTTTAGTTGTTTTAAGATATTAAGATGTTTAATTTTACGTTGAAAACTCTTATTTAAATTAATTGGTTTTATCATCTTCGATTAATTAACGGTACTTTATCATTTTATATAATGATGAGGAAATATTATTTTATAAATTTTAGTTTATAAAATAATATTCTACCTTAATTCNATGAGTGTACGAAAATGGAAATTCATAGGTATCCATGGACATCAAGAAGCATAGAAAAGAGGAGATGGCTGGTAGGGAGTCTAATTAAAAGTTTAAGAAACAATTGTAGTAGTGAATGGCTCTGCATTAGGGACTTGAACGAAATTACAGCACAAGGGAAAAAGGTCGTGGGAGGAGATCAACCAGAGCATCATAGATATTTGTCAGTTCAGAGATTTGGGATATTCAAGGTATCCATCCCTTCATGGTGTAACTAGAAGAGATTTGAATGAATGGAGTCCCCAAAACAATAATTATTTAAAACAAGAAATATTTGATAATTTTATATGGCACCACTACAACTATGACATAAAAGAAAATACGGCTCTCCTCCTCCATGCCTGCATCTATATCTGTAAAACTAAGCAGTTTTATAGATGGAAATGTGAGTCCATGTCTCAATAGTGAATTAAAAACTAATCTAACTATTATGGTATGAGTCTATAATTAGATGGTTTTTCTTCTCCTCCCCCCTTATTTTAAATAATAGTAGCTAGTATGGTTGTGTTTTCATACATGATGTATATATCTCTCTACGTATAAATGTATATATATATATAAGTAGAATTTAACAGTTAACAAGCAGATATGATGATGGGGGATAAAAACTTAACTCTCTCTCATGACTAAATCATGAGTATGAGTTTAGCTCCCTCTCATAACTCGGTAAAAATAAACTCCGATACAATTTAGAGAATAACCATATTATTATTACTGTTATTATTGTTGTAAAACTAAAGAAAAGTAACAAAAGAATTGAATGATCACAATATATGAAAATAATTCTTCAGGATCTCAATTTTTTTTCTCTCAACTTTCTTCTTGTGTGTTTTATACAAATGCTCCTCAAAACTCCCTTTTATAGGCATGAGATGATACATGATATTAGATGGATACATGAATTTAGGGAATGACAATATATTAATCAAGGGGATATATGAACATGAGAAATAGGAATACATGAATGGGTAAGAATTCTAATGGTCATCCATCAAATACATGGAATGTATTTTACCAAATTTATGTATTTGCAATGCTTCCCTTGGATGACCATACAGAAGGAACATGTCTTGTTAAAATATTACCAAGGAAAAATCCGATGGGAAAAAAATCAATGGTGAAAAAAAAAGAGTACAATATTTTTGTGTATCTTAGAATGCTTTAGGATTGTCTTGTTGAAACCTTGCAAAGGAGAACTGAGTGGGAAAAAAATCTTAACAAAAGAAAAAGAGTATAATCCATATGATTATTTTCTTCTCCTCAAAAAGTATGTAGAGCTTCGATATTTTACAATAAAAGATCTTTGAGTTGACGCATTTCAATGTTGTGTACTAACTTCTTAAATATTGCAATTGATGATGCTTCAGTGAATAGATATGCCAAATTATCACATGATCGTATTTGTTTGACATTAGTATCACCACTCTTTTGGAGCTCATGTGTATACAAGAATTTTGACGAAATATAATTGGTTTTATCACCACTCTTTTGATTTGTATAATATAAGCAACATTATCTTCATATATTGTTGTTGGGTTATCCATAATTATGTTGTTGGGTTATCTTTAATTGTGGAATTAGTAATCTTAACCAAATGCATTTTCAGCTTGTTTCATGAATTACAATAATCTCTAAATGGTTAGAAAAAGTAGCAACTAATGTTTGCTTGACAGGTCTCCATAAAATAGTTGTACCTCCACAAATGAACATGTATCCTATTTATGATCTTCCTCTATGTGCATCAGAAAGTTAATTTGAGTTTGCATAACTAACTAATTGAGGGTCTAATATTTTTGGATAAAACAATCCAATGTTAACCGTTTCACGAAGGTAGCGTAGATAATATGTTTGACCCAATTTCAATGCATTCGAGTTAGTGCAAAACTATATCTTGCTAGTAAGTTAATTGAAAATACAATATCTGATCGTATGTAATTTGCAAGATACATCAAACCACCAATTGGACTCAAATATGGTACTTTAGGACCAAGAACTTCATCATCTTCTTGAGAGCAAAATGGGTATTAAAAAATAACAACTCAAACATAATATATTTATAATAAAGAAATTAAATTAATTGTTATGGCCATATGCATCACTAATTAAAATATTATTATCTATGTTTGGATCTTTAAAGAAAAGTTAGATGATCTTCTGGATTATTGTGGTCGACAAAATTCATTTCGACCAATTTCTTTTCCTCCATAGATGTTTGATATAGGTCCACCAAAATGTCTGAATGTATGATACGTATGTGACCAATGCCATTTCATACCACATTTGTGACATTTATTTTCATATTTCTTTATAGACTTATTCTACAAGTCTTTATTTTCATCTTACGTTGTCACTGTATGGTTCCACTTTTGGTGGTAGGAAGTATTTTTTTTGAGAAACTTTGAGTACGCTCACCTTGATTACGATAGTTTTTTTAACCACGTCTACGTTTGTGACCACGATTTTCTTTATTATGATGAAATGAGATTTTATTTGTTTCAATGAATGGAGTAGAATTGATTGAACAATACTGATAATTTTTTATTAATAGCTCATTATTTTGTTCAGTCACTAGTAAACAATATATTAGTTCAGAATACATAGTGAACTTTCGGACTCAATATTGCTGCTATAGGGTCACATTTGAGGCATGAATATGTTGCATGTTTCATTTCAAACATATCATTATTAGTGACTTTTTTCTCTACACAATTTTCATTGTTTGACTTCAGGTGCATTTAATCATAATGAGTTTTTGGAAGGATGTCAATCTTTTGGTACACGTATTACTCTCTTAAACTATCTCATATAATCAATGAATATTATATTGGGAAGTACTCAATCTTTAATAAAATTATTGCTTTAGAGCGATCCATAGGGATGCTTTATTTATTTTCTTAATAGTATTGAATAAGAAAAAAATATTTAAATTCAAACTAACATATAGAAGATAAGAATATTTATCGCATTGATATATTAACATTATGCTCTATATAATGTCACATAAATCATATCAAGATTTTATAAAATGATTTATATTGCAATAAGCATTTTTTTTTAAATTTTTAGAAAGAGAGGATAGTCACATGTCCAGTAGTAACCTCTGCCCAAGTTTATTAAGAGATCCTCATTTCTGGCTGAGCATAGACCGTAGTAACATCACAGATCACCTGGGAGATTACAAGATAAACAAAGAAACTAAAACCTAGGCGATACAAACCAACAACGATAAAAGAACTCTATAACCAACTTAGAAACAAAATTACAAATTGTTATCTAATACGAATATAAGGCAAGCCAAAAATATCCAAACGAATCAGACCACACAAAGATCCTTGCAAATTCTTGCTTCCAAAAAAATCAAAATTGATGCCTTTAGTTCCTTCTTTTGCCAAATGATCGGCCACCATATTAGCTTCCCGAAAAACATGACAAAAGCGAGCAATAATCTCTTAACCAATCTCTTTGACTTCCTCCCAATAGTCCCACAAAAACCAATAATGACAAATTCTTGAAGCAAGCCAGCCAATAATAATGGCCGAATCTGATTCCACTAAAACATCTCTCAATCCCAAACTTTGACATAACCGTAATCCATCGAGCAAAGCTTTACATTCTGCAATATTGTTCGTAGCATTTCCATAATAATGTGAAAATCTTGCAATCACTTCACCTGATAGTTCCTTATGATACCTCCCCCTCCTGACTCTCTCGGGCTGCCACAAGATCCACCATCAACATTCAATTTCACCTTTTCCCTATCCGGTTTCTTCCAAGAAATAGAAGTCGGTTTCTTACGGACAATAGGGGCTATTGGGATATTCATACTCTCCAACACCGACTGATCAATAGAACCCATCATTCGAAAATTCTTTAATTGAGAACCTGCTTCTCTAATAAAATAATTAACATTACAAATGACTTTCTCACCATTAAAACTCATACCTTCCATCCGCGAGTCGCATCTAGCTTTCCATAACGCCCAGGAAATGCAGCTCGGAAGAACACCATGAACCCATCTAGCTTGAGACTTCAAAGACGCACGCCTCCACCAAAAATTTACCATACCCTCCCAACTTCGTATCCTAGGAAGTCGAATGTGACAACGCTGTGCGAAATGAATCCAAATCAGTTGAGTTCAATCCCGTTCACATAACATATGATTAAAAGATTCCACTTGAGGTTTCTCACAACAATGACGTTTCAAAACTAGCAGAATACCAACATAGTAACAATATCATCAACTGGAATAACTCTTCCCTTAGCACGCCAACAAAAAAGGGAAATCTTTTTCGGCAACTCCTTCTGCCACAGCCATTTCTTCCAAACACAGGTTTGTCCACAATGTCCAATAAGATCCCAAGCTGATCGGGTAGTGAAACATCCATCAGTAGAATGTTTCCAAACACACACATCTTCCCCTTGCTGAATTTGGATGCCAGAGTCACAAATTTTCCTCTAGGTATCATAAGGAACTAGCTCTTGAATAACATCAGTCTTCGGGCCTGTATCATCAAAAACATCACTCAACAGTAAATCATTCTTTCCAATTACTGGAACAGAAGCAATCAGCGGACCATCCCCCAGCCAATTGTCCATCCAAAAATTTATTTTTCCTTCCCGAACAATCCATTTAGAATTCCATAGCACTCTAGGCATAAGTCCTATAATGCCTTTCCAGAACCGGGTACCCTTCTTCAGCAACATACTCTTGTAAATATGTGTTCATTTCTAATATATTTTTTTTCCGAAAGAAGTTTTCCCACATAGAGTCTCCAATCAACAGCTTCCAAGCAAATTTCATAAGCAAAGAATCTTTAACTTCAATGAGATCCCGAATACCAAGTCCACCCTCATCAATCGGTTTACAAATCTCCTTCCAAGAAATCCACTTCCTCTTCTTGATCTCCACTGATGAACCCTAAAGAAAATTTGAAAAAAATTTCTTTAGAGCCCCAAAAACAGACTTGGTAAACTCAAAACTGACAACATATGAATCGGCATGCTATTCAAACATGCTTAATAAGAATAATCTTGCCCCCAAAGGAGAGGAGTTTGCTCTTCCAGCCTGCTAATTTTTTCTGTATTCTATTCAGCAAAAAGTCAAACATACGATTATTCATTCGCCCCACATAAAGAGGTACTCCCAAATAAGTACAAGGTCATGCCACCTCAAATCCGAAAATTCTTATAATCTCACTCTTGCAAGCCGTGGAAATCAAAGAAGATAAAAACACCGAAGACTTGTGCAGACTCATAAGCTGGCCAGAAATATCTTCATACTTATGCAACACTTCCAAAAGATGCCTTATCGAATTCTTACCCCCATTGGAAAAAATCAAAATACCATCCGCATACAACAGATGAGAGATAAGAATTCCTCCTCCAAGATGAAAAGGCTTTATGCGTCCCAAATTAAATTGCATATGAAGCATACGGGAAAGAAGCTTTTGAGATAAAATAAATAAATAAGGTGAGAGAGAATCACCTTGTCAAAGTCCTCGAGAAACTTAAAAAAACCTTTTGAGCAACTATTTAACATCACCAAATAAAAAGGAGAGGAGATAGCCTTATAATCATATTTCTCCAAGAATCAGAGAAACCCAATCTACATAACACTTCCAAAAGATACCACCAATTAACACGATCATAAGCCTTGGCAAAGATACTGCCAATTAACACGATCATAAGCCTTGGCCATATCAATTTTAAGCATGATATTTCCACCTCTCACCTTCATGTTAATTCCTTGAACCAATTCCTGTGCCAGGGAGATATTATCAAAAATACTCATTCTTTGAATAGAAGCTAATTGCTCTGGAGAAATAATTTTTTGAAGAATAGGCGACAACCTAAACACTATTATCTTTGTCATGATTTTATACACAACTAAACAAAGACTAATAGTCCTGAATTGTCCAAATCCCATAGGCTCATCCACCTTAGGAATTAGAACCAAATTAGTAGCCCCAAAGAATGTAGAAAAAGGTTGTCCTTCAAAACCATCTTTCGCCATCTCCAAATGGTCATCTTTAACAATATCCCAAGCTATAGTAAAGAAACTCGCTGGGAATCCATCAAGACCTAGACTACTATCAGCAGGGAAAGACCAAAGAGATCTTTTAACCTCCCCCAAAGTCGTCGCTTTACACAATGCCTCATTCTCCTCCAAAGAAACTATTGGCTCAAGCAAATCTAAAGCGGATCCAACATATTAACATCCATGCTAGTCAAAAGCTGCTGGAAAAACAACACCGCCCCCTCATGTATAGACTCTGATGATTGCAAAATTCTGCCATCCTCTAGAGTCATATGCGCAATCTTTTTATTATTTTTCTTAACTCTCATAGAAGCATGAAAATACTTTGTATTAGAGTCCCCTTCCGAGAGCCATTTAATTCTTGATTTTTGGCAGGCTAATACTTCCTCCCGTTTTACCCAATTCGAATGATCTTGTTTACACTGCATCAAATCATTTTCGGACTGCATTGAAAAATTCCAACTCACCTCTTCTTCCAACCATATGATTCGATCTTCAAGCCTTATAATTTCAACATCCACATGACCGAAAACATCATGATTCCATTTCTTCAAAATACATTTTAATTTTTTTAGCTTTCTACTTATCCGAACCATTGCATAGCCTTCAATATTGCTATCCCAAACCTGCTTGACTAAGGGAAGAAAACCTTCATGAGACCCCCACATGCGAAGAAAATGGAAAGGCCGAGATAACCTCTCTATCTTTAATAATGTTCAGCAACATAGGAGTATGATCAAAAGACGTTCTCAGTAAATACATCAACTTAAACATCACTGAAATAGTTCATGAAAGACAAATTCACCAAAACTCTATCAAGGCGAGCCCAAATTCTTCGACCTCCAAGTCGGCCATTACACCAAGATAAATGATTGCCTTTGAAAGGAGGATCAACCATACTGCAATCATGAATACAATCATTAAATTCAGCCTTGGCTCGAGATGCTTGCAGTAACCCACCAATTTTTTCACTATCATTACGAATAATGTTAAAATCGCCCCCAATACACCATGCCTCACCCTGCGGATCTTGCAATCTAATAAAATCCCATAACTCAACTCTTTCCACACGAAAACAACTGGCATAGACAAAAGTTGACAAAACATGATAACTTTTGAAAGACAACCAACCCGAAATGGCTTCATCTGAAGTAGCAATTAAATCAAACTGAATATCCTCTGCCCAAAAAATCCATATTTTACCCCCACATCTACATTATTAACCAAACATGGCAAATGCATCCACCTTTTTCCATCTACTGCATTTATTCGAATTAAGAAAATGTTCTAAAAGGGCCACCACAGACGAGCAGTTCTTATCCAAAATACGCCGAATCCTACTTTTTGACGAAAGAATACCTCTAATATTCCATGTAAGAATATTCATCAAAAAAATTAAAGCAATTTTTTAGAACGGGTACGTTGTTCTAAAACCACAATAGATTTCTGTATTCTTACTCCTCTTAATTTCTTCAATGGTAAATTCATCTCAGGCTCAGAGTCAAAGACTGTAGTAGCCAATTCGTTCAGCTCTCCCACCTATTCCCTATCTGATACTAACCTCCCAAGAGTAGTTGACTCTATCACAGTATCATTTTCACCAATCTCTTTTTGTCCCAAAGCACCTAATTCAAATTCCAGTGCTTCATCCACTAAACGCAATGTGCTTCTAGGATCTGAACGACCTTCAATGGACTGTTCTTTATCCTCCAAATTTGCATCAACAATATCACACAACTTCTCTAAAATTTCCACATTACCTTTGCCAAAGGAAAAATTCTCCAACTCACCTTACCTACCCTGCAACGTTAAATGTAATGAAGACGTTCCTATTGTCATAGATACCGGATCATCCTGCTGCCTTATCTCAGATGTTTTATGAGGAACCAGGCTTGGCTCTTCTCTGCACACAACATCACAATTCTCGTGCATCACTTCCAAATTAGACACAAATAATACTCCTTTAGAACTCTCAGCCATTAATTTGCTTCCAGACTAAATTTCCTCCAAGATAATATCTTGCCTAGACTTTGATGACTCACCAAACACTTTCTCCGAATCCCCTGCTTTCCGTTCCTGCTCTTTGCTATTTACCATTCTCCAAATTTTCTTTTCAATATTCTTTTTTGCATTAACAATTGGAATAACTTCCTTTTTTTTTTAAATCTTCGTTCCCCTGGCCCTGTTTACATTTCGAACTCAAGTGCCCCTGTTTTCGGCAATTCACAGATCAATTCATAAACAACTTCTTGAAAATGACTAGACTCCCCACCTGGAGGACCCAACCAAAAAGAGTGCCTCAAAGGAACATAAATATTTAGTTCAACACAGATGCATGCCGCCCCTGTTTATAGATCCTTGATCGATTCTTCATAACTGATTGCAATTGGATGAGGTAAAAATTAAGGGATGTACAAATGTTATTGGTTTGACAACAATCATATGACTAGAAAATGAACGTGGGTATAATGTCTAACTCGACATGTCAAAGTGTGTCTGATTAGGAGACTCTAGGAGATCTTTAACTGGTTGGGCAAAAAACTGTGATTTTTTTGTTAAGATCATGTATTTGTGAAGAATACTATTTGCTAATTTTGTTGGCTATCACATATTAATTTGTTTAGCAATTTTTTAGGAAATGGTGCAGTATTTTGAAATTGATAATTCTAATAGCTGGAATGACATTATAGTAACCTAGGATGTTTGTTGAATGTTGCTTGGTGGAATCACAGGTAAAAGGTTAGGAGATAACTAATTTGGAAGTATGCTTTTTAAAACCCCAGCTTCCAGATGCGTGAATATGTCGTGGCTAAATTGGTTAAGCATGGGACTTTTGTATTCCATAAGATTAGATAGGGGTTGGTGATATTACCCTTTAACTTCGAGAAATGAATTTATAATAGCTAGCTAGACAAATGTTTTGGTAATTTTATCTATAATAGAACTTGGTAGAAATTTATGTAGAAGATGCATGTAAAATTTTAAGGTATTTAATACATCCTTTGCAAGTTTTTATGGTGACAACATTTTGTATGTACATGCAATGGCTGGTATGCACATCCACGGCATGCAAACCAACTTCCTATTAGATCAGTAGCTTGGACAATATTCTTTAATTTCAGAGCTTGTATTGGGCTTAACAAATATGCTTAACTGGCTTTAGGTGAATGCGGAGTTGGCCGATGTGCATGTTATATGATGCTAAATAGCATGATAGTTAATTATTAAGAGTTAGTAATTGATCACCATATGAGTCAAGAAAAATGATTTGTACAAATTTCAAATAAAAAAGTCTCACGCAAATTTTTGTAAAGTCTTGAAAAAAAATTTATTAGTGGGGTCTACTTTTTTTGTAAATGACTTGTATAAAATTTGTCTACTTGAAATTTTTCTTTACAGACAGGGACTGACAAGGATGTAGATGGCTAAAATAGAATAGTGGTCAGGACTTCTAGATTTAAAAAATGGGAGGAACTTATTTCTATCATGACATTATGTGTTCTGACATAGATCATAATTTGTGACTTCATTAAAAAATATATATTGGAACATTCAACAGCAAATCATTTGCCCACAATATGGTTTGACTTTTTGGGTATGTCAAGATATTAATCACTCTCAATATGGTTTGACTGTTTGTGACTGCAAGTCACTCACTAGTGATAGTTTGCCATGCAGGCAAAATGGTAGTAATGGGCAATAAACTTGTGCTTTATTTTAAGATAATTTTGACTAGAAAACGGGTGTTGAATTTCTTCTAGATGGTCCATGAAGATTGTGACCCTCTTGACATGTGTCTAATTTGGATGGCTCATTTTAAACTATAATAATTACTACTAGCACATCATTAATTATTTAAATCTATGATAAAATAAACTTGAATAAAAATATTATAAAATTGTAAAATTGTTTGAATATTATTTTTTAATATTATTTTTGTTTTGAAATTTAAAAAGTTTGTATTGTTTTTTATGTTTCGTTTGAGATTTTAGAAAATTTATAATAATTAAGTGATGATCAGATGAAAAAATTAAAATTTTAAAATCTAAAAGTATTTGTATTTAAATAATATTTAAAAATAAAATATCTTAAAATATCTCAAAATTGAAATTACATAATAATAATAATAATAATAATAATAATAATAATTGTGTTGTTATACTAAACATACTCCACTATTATTCATTACTTTATTATTACTTTTCACATACTTTTTATTACTATTCATTACTTTATTATTACTTTTCACTTACTTTTTATTACTCTTCAATTACTTTTTACTACTATTCATTACTTTTTACTATTATTCAATATTCTATTATTACTTTTTACATACTTTTAACTATTATTCACAACATATATTAACACTTCTTAACACCCAAACTCAACCCTTAGCCTTTTTTTTTTTTTCTTGTTTTTTCCGCCAATCTTAGTTTTGCGGGTCTCTTGTGTACCTTTACACCAAGGTTGCATTACTAATAAAATCATGTTTTACTAAAAAAACAATCCGGCCACTTATAAATTGCGGACATTTTGGCCCAATTAAATAGTACGGACACAGTGACCAGCCCAACGGATCCGAAAAGCCGTATAGGAATTTTAGATAAAAATATATCCTAATTTTTTTAAAACTCCTTACACGCGGTGAGATGCAAATTAAAGAAATACCTCAAGCTTTCTGATTTTGTATCGTGTATTGACCAAATTAAAGGCTCAAACTCACTGATCTTGTCATGCTTCAATGACTAAGACAACACCTTTTTATAGAAAGATAAATTAATTTGGCATTGAGATCTTTTTCACAATCTTGCACATCATGACTTCATGATTTCATGACTAGATCGAGAGGAAAAAACTCCCCGAGTTTAGTTGATGGGCTAGAGAATACAAATTTTCTACAAGACTAGAACACAAATTCCGATCCAAAAGCCTACACAATAGTACTTGGTTCTTCTGTTGTAAGAATTCATTTAATGCTAAAATCTCTTCATCTTGTAAAAAAAGAAGACAATTAAATCAGTCAACAACATTCCTCATAGCCAACTTGAGAGAATCTAGCTAGCTTGATGATCATGATCATGATCTAATTATGTGGAAAATGGAGCGACGAAGAGCAGCTTAATTTAACAAAAAGCTAGACAAGAAAGAGGAAAGGAGCCAATAAATACTGCAGCTGTCTACCAAAGCATATGCACGTACAAGTTCATAATACTAGCTAGGAACATCATGTTACTAAGGCTTTGCCTAATGCAAAGGTGTAACTAAAGCTTTGCATCTAGATTCAGCTGGGTTGTCTACGATCTGTTGTGACTATTTGTGAGGTACAGCTGCAAGAGCTTTAATAAGCGGCTTAACCTTTTCTACGCTCTTTATAATTCCCCAAGACATAAGCCTATATAGAACCACCAATCCCAGCAAAATAACAATATCAATCCACTTGGAGTAGCCCATCTCTACCTGCCAGATACTTCGCAAGATTTCTTCACCAGTGATCGTTGGCGGCCCTCCTGCTTGGTTATTAGGGAATGTTAATCCTTCAAACTCATTCTTGTAGAATCCTTGGTTTGCATACTTGTGGAATGCAATGTAATACATTGGGTATCTCCAGAAAGGCTTTGGAAGATCATCAGGCAGTCGGAAGAAACCTCCATTCAACATCATCACGCCTTGTATTCCGGCACCAGTAATGATTCCCATCAAAAAATCCGGCACTATACTCGCAATCATCATCATCAAGCTTTCCACCAACATCATGCAAACGAAGAGTAGCAATACGAAGTAGGCAAAGTGTTCGAAGCTCTTTTGAAGGCCAACAAGCTAGGTAATAAGCTGTTGCTCCTGGAACTACGGAGATGAGAAGCAAGTAAGGAATGGAAGAAAATGTGTTTCCCATCACAAAAGCCCCAACACCGTAGTGCCCGTTCAATCTTTCTCGCCCAAAAATCTGACATTTGGAAAGATTCAGGGTCGAAGTAAATCCAAATATTGCTACGTACATAACATAATTATGTTGTATATGAACAAGATATGATAACTCACCTTCATGTCCTCTACAAATGAAGGAAATCCACCGATTGCCATAAAAGTCAGAAAGGCCGCAACAAACATCAACATTGAACCTCTAGCCTATAAATTTTCAAGTAGTCATGTATAGTGAGATGAGGATCATGTGCCGAACCATCATTTTCTAATTATCATGAATTAACTTCAAGGTTTCTGATTTACAACACATGAGATATATAGCTAGGGCATTATTCCAGCTAGATATATATTTTCATCAATTACCTGTATTGAGCCACAGTTGAAGCCAATGTCATGGAAGATAGTCCCGACGCATAAACACAATGCAATGTTGATTGCAAGGCGAAGCCAGTAATAGCCTAGATCACGATACATGTTCACAAACGATCTCCTTGTCAGAACTTGACACTGGGTAATGAAGCTTGCTTGGCTTCCCTTCTCCAGAGTTCCTCCTTTCTACGAACAAATTGAAGCTACCTCACCATCAAATCTTTCTATTCCATCTTCTTTTTCATAATTTTCGTTGAGGAGAAATTTTTTGAACAGTTGGAATCGTCATTAATAAATGTGGTCAAATTGTTTACCTGTTGGCATATTTTAGATACCAGCTGTTGAATTTGATGGTAAGCCTCGGACGATTTGTATGAGTTGACGAGAATATTAATAGCTTCCTCGGTTCTTGTTGTGGTACGAGATCCTTGTTCGATGTCCTATATATATTTGTGATATGTATCACGCCAATGTTTCCTCCCTGATGATTACTTTCAACAAGGGGATGATAACGAGCTAGAAAATAATGCTTACCGAATCAAAGTCCTTGTTGATAGTCCTAAGGTAGTGATCTGATGGGTTTCTTAGAGTTGGGCATGGGAAGTCATTTGAAGCAAAAAACTGCATAAAAATTCAAGCATATGTACAATTCTTAAAATTATTCATAAACTTTGTTCAGTGCTAAAGAGGTTCTATTTCTGCAGATGAATTCCATAAGATAAATACTGGACATTTTGAGTTCGCATATATTTTTTAAGGAAATATCGTTACCTTTTCTGCCATTGACGTGGGGCCAAAATAGACTGTCATTCCTGTAGAAAGGAGGCAGAGATTGCTGAAAAGCTTAAAAACTTCACTGCTGGGTTGATGCAACAACAGTCCTTCCATCTTGACGAGCTATCTTGACGATGCGGCTCATGACATGAAATGATGCTGCGCTGTCCAGCCCACTTGTTGGCTCGACAAGGAAAAGGAGCTTCGGGCGGGTCAAAATCTCAATGCAAATGCTAACACTCCTCTTTTGCCCCCCACTTAGACCTTTTACATTCCAGACTCCAATTCTCGTGTCAATGGAGCCTTGCAATCCCATCTCCCTTATAGTCATCTCGGCCCTTTCCTTCTTCTCGGATCTCGACATTGAGTTCGGCAGTTGGAGCTGTGCAGAGTAGTACACAGCTTCCCGTACTGTTAGTGTTGTCATTGAGGTGTCATCTTGGGTTACGTAGGCCTAAAGTCATGAAAAATAAGATAAACCCTTGCCACAAAATTAATTAAAGGCCTAAAATCGATCGACGTTCATCTGCATTACAAATTTACATACGTACCGAAGTTCCAAAAGCAAGTGTTTATTTGCGTCCGTTTATCAAGATCTCCCCAGTCTGCAGCATATTTGAGCTTAACCTCCCTGCAATAATTAAGTTAATTAATTACGTTGCTTCTCATCAGTACCTCCCATATCTCAATCAATGGAACTTAATATGGGATTTACTATTTTTTGTACTTCAATTTTTCCATACAAATTATTATAAATTTTTAAATTTTCACACAAAATACAATAACCAATTCAATTTTTTAAAATTTTGAAATAATAATAATATGAAAAAAATCATATTCTAACAATAATTTTTTTAACTTTCTACTTTCATCCCAACTTACTATATACATATTCTCTATGTGGATGGCAAAATCAATCAATGCATGAAACGTGTACATAGGGTTGCAAATGAACAAACCAACTCAAGTACAGCTCAAACTCGGCTTGTATATACTGGATTCGAATTTAATTAATTTAATAAATGAGATGTTTGTAAACAATAATTTAGGATCAAATATTAAGAAATCTTAACTCATAAATTCAGTTCCATTTGATTTAGACTGATGAGCAAAACTCGTAGCATTCGTTAATTTTACCTGCCAAAGAGTCCAAAAGAGTTGATTTTCCAGAGCCAGAGGGACCCATGATAGCCAATACTTTTCCCGGTTAATTCCGCGTACCCAGTCAGCCTTTGGACTATCGGCCGGGGCTCACTTTTGCCATTGGGCACCGTCACCCACAGATCCTTCCATGTCAAGAAAATATTTCCCTCCTCTTTGCAACGTAATTCTGATCTTGCTGTGTCCCCAAAAACACAACTTCGGAACCAAACTTAAATGACGTTTCATGAACACCCAAAGGTACTGGAGCACCAAAACTACCGAGGCCAGCAACGCTAAATGGGAACGTTTCTTCCACGTTTGGGCAACGGCCGCCATTTTCTTCTACAGAATCAATGCTCTGCATCTCTAAATCGCCAACATATTCGTTGGCAACTACGGAAGCTATCAGGGGTGAGCTTGCTCGACTTGACTTTGGTGTCCATCTAGGGACATCATTCGAAGAGGAGTAATCCATGATATTTTTTGTTGCTGCTGGAGAAGTGAATTTCAGAGAGAGAGAGAGAGAGAGAGACGGCCGTCGAAGAATCGGGTAAAATTTATCTGAATTCGTGTAGTGGCTTCCGCTTCCACTAGTGCTTACATTTAAGAGCACTATTAATGGGCTCAACAATCTTTAACTAAAATTTAGCTAAACAATTCACTTTTACAAATTTTAGCTAGTCACTTTTTACAACATCAAATAATAGACTCAACAAATCTTTCATCATTCTATTAAAATATTAATTTTTTGAACAATAGTAAATGTTTAATAAATTGCAAATGTTATAACTTCTTTTATGTGTTTATTTATTAATTTGATGCACTCTATGCCCTCTTGATGGTTTAAATGCAGTAACGATCGCATAAAAAATGTGAAAGAAGCTTGAGAATCCAAGTTGCAGAAATTGCATAAAAAATGTAGGAAAAAAATCAATCAAAGCTTGAGAATCCAAGCTGAAGAAATCGCATCAAAAAACAAATAAAACCAGAAAAATTAAAGTGAAAGAAGAATCCATCATTATTTTACTCTAAAAATAATGTTTAGCTAGTGAAGTTGGCTCAACAAATTTGGCTAGCCATTTGGTTGAAAGCCAAATTTACTATAGCTTTGTTGAGTCCATTGTAGGACCTTTTTCTACATTTTGGCTATTCTTTAGCTATATTTTATCTTTGTTGAGCCCACTACTAGTACTCTAAAGAAGAACAAGCTATTCACGGTGAAAAGATCTAAAAGTCAATGACGTAATTATGATGAATAAAAAAACAAAGGAAAATGTTAAAATAACTTTCCATTTATAATTTCTTTACAACCTTCTAAAAATATAATATTATTTGAAATATTAATTTTAATTCGATGTGTTTAAAATTTAAAATAAAATATTATTTTATTGATAAATCATAAATAAATTGTAAGACTATCGTCTCCCAAAAACAAAATTTGAATGAATTAACCTAATTAATTAATTAGCTAGTAATCAACCCACGCGGGCAGCCGCCGAAGTTGGCCGATCGAGCTTCCGAAGACGGATCACGCATGAGTGACTGTGATGGCTTTACCAGTATGCAACGTCGTCAAGTTTTTCTCCCCTAAACATCGAGCTAGCTAGCTAGATACTAGTTTCCATAGCCAGGGCATGCATGGGAGCATTACAACGAGCTAGCTGGCGCTTATTCCCACAATATTATTGGTCCTGCGTGCGGTTCTTGTTCTACCCCAGCGGATCATAGCGCGTACCTGTCATCTAGTTAATATTGTGATGCGCGCATATATACTTGCTGCACAATATTGCAACCTTACGCAAGCTGACCCTACATCATTTATAAGCATTCATATCTCCTCATCCTTAAACGTCCCAACTCCCAAGTACTGATACCTTTTTTTAGCATTAATTTGTTATTCGATTTAATATATTTTAAAATCCTATATCCAAATTGAGAAATGATAGGGACATTACAACTTCTTTATAATTGTTCCACAATCTTCAAATAAAATAAAATATTTTAAAATATTTATTTTAGTTTTGATTTTGATTTGATGTGTTTAAATTTTTTTTTTTAAATACTATTTGATTGATAATTAGTGGTAAATAAAATGTAAATAAGTTGTAACGATTCTATCGACTTCTAAATATGATGGCCAGCCATTTGTATAACCAATTAATTACATGTAAAATTGCAGCAACTTCGTGATGTTATTGTTCACATATTGCAGCGGCCAGTATGTAACATTAAGAGCATATAGATCATAGTTTGTGGACTGGTGACGGTGCTTTGTTCTTTTTTATTAATTATATTAGGTCATGATATATATGGTTTAAGATTTGTATATATGTGGTCTAAATTGGGTGGAAATAAAATATATAAACGTGTTCCCTGCGTTGGAATACGTTGATAAAAAAAAATATTGGAATACATTGATAATATATATATATTAGATTTGCAACTGATCCTGGCCGTACTCCCTTGTGTTTTGGGTCCTATTTTGTGCAGAATTTCGCATCGTATTTATTTGCTGGCCAGAATAATCTAGCAAAAAAGTACATCGATATTCTAACGATCAAGCTAGATCATATAGCCTAGCTAGCTAGTAATTACGCCTCTTAATTTTGAGGTATTTCACAGAATCTGATCTTATATGAGACTTCATGAAACTGATCAGATCTCTCCAGTACCTGTTCCACTTATTACCACACTTTTGATCGAAATGATCGAGGAGATTGTACCTATTAATATTCTACAACAGAAATCGCCATTTAGGTAACTTTTTACGTCAATCTAAGACAAAAAGTCTGCAAAGGGCTAATATTTCAAGGTTAGAATTAGTATGGAAATCTCAAGTAATGCTTTTCTGTAATTAATTATAACAAAGCCAGAAAATTTATTTCTATATATGATCTGGGCCACCTCGGGCTCATGCGTTCTTTATAGATCCTCTGATCGATTCTCCATAACTGATGCCAATTGGATGAGGTGAAAAGGGATGTACAAATGTTATTGGTTTGGCAACAATCATATGACTAGAAGATGAACGTGGGTACGTATAATGTCTAACTCGACATCTCAAAGAGTGTCTGATTGGTAGACTAGTCTAGGAGATCTTTAGCCAGTTGGACAAAAAACTGTGATTTTTTCTTTTTTTGTTAAGATGTATTTGTGAAGAATACTATTTGCTAACTTTTGTTGGCTATCACATATTTTGTTTAGCAGTTTTTTAGGAAATGGTGCAGTATTTTAAAATTGATAATTTTGCTGGAATGACATTATAGTAACCTAGGATGTTTGTTTATTGGAATTAAAGGACGATGTTCATCACAGACCTGCAGCACTTACGGAATGATACCATTACAAAGAAGTTTGTTATTCTGTTTTGCTGAGCTGTATATACAATTTCTTTATTTGTTATTTCATTCTTTTGTAAGCTATAAATAGCTAAAGGTATACATGCCAAATCAATAAGAATATTTACTCAATTCCATATTCTGCTATCCTTTCTCTGCAACCACCATTTTTCTTCCGCATTCCTCTGTTGTTAACATGGTATCAGAACCATGAGCTCAAACCGCGAATCTCATGCCCTCTCCAACCCAGAACTCAATCCCCACCACCCCGCCAACCCATACTTCATCCAACCTGGAGAAGGTGCCTCATCCTCACTGGTTCCTGATCTTCTAACTACCGAGAATTATGTTACATGGGCAAGGACTATACGCCGAGCTCTTAATATCAAAAACAAATTGGGATTTATTGATGGTCAGATCCCAAAACCAACAACGATCTCAGACCCACTCTACTCTGCCTGGGAACGTTGCAACGATGTCATAATAGCCTGGATCCTTCACTCGGTTGGTTCAGAACACCGATCAAGCATTGCTCATGCCGAAACTGCAGCCCATGTTTGGAAAGATCTTCAGGAAAGGATCTCTATCCAAAATGCCCCACGTATATTCCAACTCACAAAATCCATATCATCCTCAACACAAAACGATGATTCAGTCAACCAATACTACAACAGACTCAAAAGCCTATGGGATGAGCTCGAGATATACGAACCGATGCCGAACTGTATCTGTGGAGCCGTTCATACCTTAAATCAATATACCCATCGAGGTAAAGTAATGCAGTTCCTCATGGGACTTGCTGATTCATATGATCCTGTCCGTGCGCAGATCCTGCTGTATGACCCACTCCCACCACTCAATCGCGTGCTCTCCCTGGTTCAGCAAGAAGAACGACGTCGTGAGCTAAACTCTGCTCCTGCACCTCTCGCTATGCTCACTAAAGGACCCGATTCTAGAAATACTTCAAACCCCAGACGCGATCAACTTTTTTGCTCCCATTGCAACATCCATGGACACTCCCTGGAACGTTGCTTTAAGGCGAATCCCAATCTTCCAGTGTGTTCTCACTGTCGAATCCCTGGCCATACCAAGGAGAAATGCTACAAGCTGCACGGTTTTCCTCCCGGGCATTAAAACACCTCTAAATTCACATCCTCAGCTAATCAGTCGTCGCTTGTGCAGGATACAATCAGCAATGGTCTTCCCATTACACAAGAGCAGTATGGACAACTCATCGCCTTACTCCAGTCCTCTAAAAATGATGGAGCCATTCCTGCTGCCAACAATGCCTGCCTACTTCCTCGCCCATGTCTGGTACCTCTTTTTTTGTTTTTTCCCACACAAATAACTATGCATCACGTGAATCCACTCCTTGGATCATTGACACTGGTGCTACAGATCACATGATCTGTAGCCCAAATTTCTTCACTCACAACGTCAACACAATTTCTCAATCCATTAAACTCCCAAATGGTGCCTCCAGCACAGCTACACACATTGGTGATGTTCACTTATCCAATAAATTAATTCTTCACAATGTATTGTGCGTCCCTGATTTTTCTTTTAATCTCATATCTGCAAGAGCATTAGCACACCATTCTAATTGCTGTCTCATTTTTTTCTCTACCTCTTGCTACATCCAGGACCATTTATCATGGATGACGATTGGAGTGGGGACAGTGCATGATGGACTTTATCAACTTCAGCTTAAACAACCCAACCCGCATGCCTTACGGCACCTCTCTCATATCTCATCACCAACCAGTTCCGTTCATACCACAACAGCTATCAATTTTAATTTCTCCACACTTTGGCATTATAGACTTGGACATAGTTCCATGACTAAATATTTGTTACATGAATTTGATCCTGATTATAAACATTCTACTAATCTTGATTATCCATGTGATGTTTGTCCGCTTGCCAAACAACATAAACAATCATTTCCAAAATCTGATTCCACAACTAAAGAACCATTTGACATTGTTTCCACTGATATCTGGGGCCCCAATCCCACCGAATCATATGATGGTTTTAAATATTTTCTTACTCTTGTGGATCAACACACACGACGCACTTGGATTTATTTACTTAAAGCCAAATCTGAAGCTCGAGCTTCTATTCAAAATTTATTCTCACTTGTTGAAACACAATTTAAAACCAAAATCAAAGTTCTTCGATCAGATAATGGGGCTGAGTTTATCATGCCACTTTTTTACAATTCCAAAGGAACGTTACATCAACTCACTTGCGTCGCCAACCCTCAACAAAATGCCCTTGCCGAGCGAAAGCATCAGCACATCCTAAACGTCGCCCGCGCACTCAAATTTTAGTCAGGCTTACCAATGAAATATTGGTCTGACTTTGTTGCTACTGCCGTGTACCTGATTAATCGAACACCTACACCAACACTTGAATACAAAACCCCATTCGAAGCCCTCTACCACACCAAACCATCATACTCAAACATCAAAGTTTTTGGTTGCCTTTGCTTCGCATCCACCCTCTCTCACACCCGCACCAAATTTGATCCACGAGCTCGCAAATGCTTATTTCTTGGCTACCCCTATGGCGTCAAAGGATACAAGCTTTTAGATCTCACTTCCAACCACATTTTCCTATCTCGTGATGTCGTTTTCCATGAAGCAATTTTTCCACTAAAACAATCCACTAATCCTTCATCTGTTACCAATTACCAACCTCTTCAAACCCCAAGTTCCGTTGTCCCCAACAAAGAAATATTTCCCTACGATCAAAACCTTCTCGACCCAACTTCTCAACCCACCACTTCCACACCTGCAGATTCCTTTTTCAACCCAACTTCACTGAATTTTCCATCCCGGCCCAATGATGCCCCCACTGAAAATTCACAACCTCCGAGCCCACCTCACCCTTCCACTTCACCACACATAAATACCCAGCCTTCTCAACCCATCATACCAAATCCACTCAACTCCACCGACACACAACCAACTCGCAAATCAACTCGTCTACGTAAAGCTCCTTCTTATCTTCTCAACTATCACTGTCACCAAGCCTCAGCTCCAGTTCCTCACTCCACGACATCCACAACAATGGTCTCTGGTTCGGCTTCCACCTCAGGTACGCAAATTGCTTTCCCTCTTTCATCTGTTTTATCCTACAAATCCCTTTCTCCTTCATTTAAATCTTTCACCACCTCACTACATCTCACCACCGAACCCACCTCTTACACTCAAGCCATCAAACATTCCATCTGGCGTGAGGCGATGGAGCAAGAAATTGCTGCTCTTGCACTTAATGGCACTTGGACCATCATGGATTTACCTCTTGGCAAACGTCCGATTGACTGTAAATGGATTTACAAGTTGAAATACAAAGCTGACGGCAGCATCGAAAGAGCCAAAGCTCGGCTCGTCGCAAAGGGCTTCACCCAACGTGAAGGCATCGATTTTCACGATACCTTTTCCCCAGTAGCTAAACCAGTCTCCATTCGATGCCTCTTAGCCATCGCTACAATTAAAGGTTGGGACCTTCAACAGCTCGACGTCAATAACGCGTTTCTCTACTGTGAACTTGACGAAGAAATCTACATGAAACCCCCTCCAAGCCATGCTGCAGCTAAAACCAACAAAGTCTGTCGTCTCCATAAAAGCATTTACGGTCTCCGTCAAGCCTCACGGCAGTGGCACACGAAACTGACCTCTTCCCTCACTGAGTACGGCTTCACACAGTCAAGAGCTGACTATAGCCTATTCACTAAAGCAACTCCCACTGCCTTTATTGCACTACTCTTTTACGTAGATGACATCATTTTGATGAGCTCGGACTCTACTTCCAGTGATGCTGTCAAACACTTCCTGGCAACCAAATTTCGCATCAAGCATCTGGGCCCTCTACGTTATTTCCTTGGCATGGAAATCGCACGGACTTGCAATGGGATTCAACTTTGTCAACGTAAGTACGCCCTGGATATCCTTGCTGAGACTGGCCTTCTTGCATCTAAACCCTCCCCTTTACCGATGGAACCAAATAACAAGCTACGGAAGGATGAAGGTGAACTCTTCCATGATCCCTCTCTTTTTCGGAAATTAGTTGGCAAGTTAATTTACTTAACCAACACACGACCAGATTTGAATTATAGCGTCACTTTGCTTAGCCAGTTCATGGATACCCCCCGTGTCCCTCACTATGCTGCTGTTATCAAAGTTCTCAAGTATGTAAAGGGCACTCCCGGCCAAGGGATCTTTCTTTCCGCCAGCTCTACCTCCAAGCTCATGGCATACGTTGATGCCAATTGGGCCAACTGTCCAGACACCAGACGGTCTACCACTGGCTTTTGTGTATTTCTCGGCAACTCCTTGATTTCCTGGAAATCCAAGAAACAGAATACCATCTCTCGGTCCTCGGCCGAATCAGAATATCGAGCTATGGCTGCTGCTGTCTGTGAATTAACATGGATCCGTTATCTCCTCAATGACCTCCGTATCTCCATCACACAACCTGCAGCATTGCATTGTGATAATTTAGCCGCTCTACACATTGCTGCCAACCCCGTATTTCACGAACGCACGAAGCACATCGAACTTGACTGTCACCTAGTTCGAGACAAGATTTCTGAAGGTCAAATTACCACTGCTCACATGTCGCCTTCTGATCAACTCGCTGACTTACTCACAAAGCCTCTACATTCTCCATCATTCACCCATTTACTTCTCAAGATGGGAGTCATAAATATTTACTCTCCATCTTGCGGGGGGGTATTGGAATTAAAGGACGATGTTCATCACAGACCTGAAGCACTTACGGAATGATACCATTACAGAGAAGTTTGTTATTCTGTTTTTGCATTCTGTTTTGCTGAGCTGTATATACAATTTCTTTATTTGTTATTTCATTCTTTTGTAAGCTATAAATAGCTAAAGGTATACATGCCAAATCAATAAGAATATTCACTCAATTCCATATTCTGCTGTCCTTTCTCTGCAACCACCATTTTTCTTTCGCATTGCTCTGTTGTTAACATTGTTGAATGTTGCTTGGTGGAATCACAGGTTAAAGGTTAGAAGATAATTAATTTGTAAGTATACTTTTTAAAACCCCGGCTTCCATATGCATGATGTCGTGGCTAAATTGGTAAAGCATGGGACTTTGGCTGATGTGTATGTTATGATGTTATATAACATGATAGTTAATTATTAAGAGTTAGTAATTAACCATACGAGTCAAGAGAAATTATTTGTATAAATTTCAAACAAACAAGTCTCATGCAAACTTTTGTAAAATCTTAAAAAAAAAATTTAATTAATGGGACCTACTTTTTTATAAAGAACTTACATAGAACTTATCTATTTAAAGTTTGTATCTACTGTTACTAAAAATCTGAAACATGGGTTTATCTTTGCAGGAGCAAATGGTGGAATGGCTAAAATACAATAGTGGTCAGGACTTCTAGATTTAAAATATGGTAGGTACTTATTTCTACCATGACGTTATGTGTTCTGACATAGCTCATGANCAAAATTTGTTTATTTTTATGGAGAAAAATGTGGTCAACTTTTAAAAAATAAAATTTTTATTTGAGTCACAGACTTATCAATTTTTTTTTTAAAGTGTACAAAATTTATATACATCAAGACTATATTAATCATTTTCTTAAAAAGATATGTTGATCTTCCTTGCTCTTTATCTTTTTTTCAAAGCAAAAGGAAGGATTGAGTATTAAATCGTGTTAATGTATAGATTGAAAGACAAGGACCATCCCTCATCGGCTATATGAAGAACAGACTCCCCATGCAGCCACTATAACCAAAAAAATTTGTATATAAACCTCACGTGAATTTAATCATTATAGTTCATTTCTTTGTTATATATTCATGGGTAGAAGAGGTTCCTCATTCTATTCATGGTCTTGGGTTGAAAGATAAGCTTTGTAATTTTTCGTATTAATGAATAGCATTCATGTTAAATAAAAAAAACAATTAAAATATATTAAGGAGAGGTTTAGATGGTGAGTTAAAATAAAAGTTGAAAGTTAAATAAAATATTATTAGAATATAATTTTTTAATAATATTATTATTATATTTGAAAAATTGAATTATTTTTTATATTTTATGTGAAAATTTAAGAAAATTATAATGATTAAATTAGATGAATTGAAATTAGTTCAAACGCCTTTCGTATCCAAATCGGGTCTAATAGAGTTAATTTAGAGCCAATCTCATATATGGTGACCCAACTTGAGAGTAATTGAGTATATAAGCTTGGGGTCATTTTTCATATAATTTGTGTATGAGTGGAAAGACACAGTACCCGTGTTTTTAATATAAGGGAGGAATTAACGATTGATTAAAATTGAAGGAGACGTATTGGATTCCAAAGTGATAAGATAATGCATTCGAGTAGTCGTAATTGTTTGGAGACAATTTCAATGGAGTTGGAGGTATTTTTTTAGAACCAATATCCCACAATCGTGACTTTGGCCATTTCTCATGCTCACTCTTCTCTCCAAGCATCATGCACGTACGGTCTTTCCCCGATGTTGATTTCACACGGTGGGCAAATATTCAATCAGGAAAGATATGCTGCATTGTTTACATTAGACGACAAATAAAACACGTGGCAGTAATTAGATGATTCATTTTGTTGGTTTTATTAAATAATGATATTTACGTAACTATTTATATACAACTTATTTTATAACTAACCAATATCATTACATTAAAATATAAAAATTTCAAATTTTATATAACAATCATATATTTAAAAATAAAGTTGTAAAAAAGTGTTTATTTTATTTTAAATGTTGTGCAAATGAAGCGTGATCTAAATCCTTTTTATACCTCATACATATATATATATATATCTATTATATATATAAACGCTAACGTAAGAGAAACAGTGTTTTGTTTGACACTTTTTTATTCTGATTTTATCCCTACTTGTAACTTTTCTTTCCGCTTTCAATTTTTCAGTTTTGTGCCTCTTTGGCTACCCTTGCTTTTTTATTTATTACCTCTTTGTCCTCAGTTTTATAATTTTATTATTTCTGACCATTTTGTTCCTAATTTTGCATTTATTTTCCCTTTTTAAGCTTGTGTTTTGATTGCATATTTATGGTTTTGTCCATTTATCTAGACGTTTTCTTTTTCACTGCTTCCACCAAATGACTATATCTGTAAAATCATTTATTTGTTATAAAAAAAATGCCCTTATCCTCTGTTTATCCTAGATTGTATCTGTCGCTTGCTATAAAAGTTTCCGTCTTCTTCAATTTATACAGTTCCATCTTTTTCCATCTTTTTCTTATTAAATCCTCTTTATTTTCACAGCTTTTTGTTTCACCGCCTCCACTAAATGGCTATATCTGTAAAATGACATTTTTTCACGATTTTATCTACCGCTTGGTATAAAAGTTTATTTGCCGCATGAGTTTATCTTCCGGAGAAATAATAGAAGAACATGCATATCTAACAAAAAAATAAATAAAGAGTAGTGCTAAGCTGCAGCCCAGCAATGACTGCTGGGCGGTAGCCTAGCACAAATGTCTTTGTTTAATTTTTAAAAAAAAAATTATTTTGATATTTCTTTTACATATTTAAATATTTTTAAAAAATAAAAAATATATATTAATATATTAAAAATCATTTCCGTAATTATTAAGTAAAAAAATTAATTGATGAGTGGTCAAATGCAACAGTAAGATTGGGGTGGCATGGTAACTTTATTCTTAATATTTTGCTTAGACAAGTGTCAGCGCTATATTATTTTGTTATTATTATTTAATAATTATTTAATATTTCTTTTTTTGTCTTAATAATAGTAAAGAAAAAGTTTATGAAAATTTTTGAAATAAATTAAGATAATCTGATTTTGATTTTTAAACTAAGAGTTAAACAACCTTTTCGAGGCAATGATGAAATTATAATGTTAAATTTTTTTTATATACATATTTATAAATAACAGTAGGGTGACATATAAATTATGTTAAATTGGGCATGGGCACTTACTAGTTATATATTATATATAATAAGTGGCTATCTGGTAGCTACAGTGATCAACAGTAACTTTTGTCATTCCATTTTTTTAATTTTTTTGTCGATTTTGCCCTACTATTCAATATATGGGTGTTGTGTTTTTTCATGTATTTTAGGAGTATAATTGTCAATGGATTTTTTTTTAATTTTATTCTGCTTTCCTTTTGTCTTTTCATCTTCTTTTCTCCTATTTCATTTTATCTTATTACTTCGTCCTCTCATCTCACTGTCACCAAAACTCATTTCCGCATTCTCTCAGCGATTCAATCTCTGGCATTTCTCCCACCAAGTTTCTCTCCGGCTATCCTTCTCTGGTTTGTGTTTATTCTTCTTCTTCTTCTCGGCTATGGTTGGGTTTTTTTCCTCTCGCTCATTCTCTCACCGAAGCTCAACTCCTTCCTCTAGCCGAAGTTTATTGTTTTTTGCTTTTTATACTAAAGTTCCTCTATGCGTTCTCTCATCAAAACTCCTCATCCTCATTTTGTCATTGAAGCTCCTCTCATTCCTCTTGGTGAAGTTCTTTCATTTTTTTCCCTTCTATCAACAGCTTTTTCTACTATGGTTGGATTTTTTCCCATCTCATTCATTCTCTAACCATCTTGATGATGGACTCTATCGGTTCATAAGTAAAATAAGTCTCCCTCAAGCTTTTTCTAGTGTTTGTGTTCCGATTCGAGAGTGGCATCATAGACTTGGCCATGCATCTGATCTAGTTGTCAATAAAGTCCTATCCACCATTGCTTTTCTAATAGAGAAAAATAAAATGCACAATGTGTGCCCTGAATATCAAATGGCAAAAAGCCATGATTTGCCTTTTAGATCTTCTACTTTTGTTTTTCCAACCCTTTGGATTTAATTTTTACTAATGTGTGGGGACCTGCTTCAATGATCTCCATATCTAGTGCTAAATATTATGTTAGCTTTTTTGATAATTATTCAAAGTTTCTCTAGTTATTTCCTTTTAAACTGCAATCTAATATTAAACAAGTCTTTCTAACGTTTCAAGCTTATGTAGAAAAACATTTTGAAAGAAAAATAAAAGCAATCCAATGAGATTTTTTGGGGAGGGGGGGGGGGGGAGGGACTATAAGTGCCTAAACACATATTTTAAAACAAAATGAAATTAACCATCGTCTAGCTTGCCCACACACATATCAACAAAATAGTTCAATTGAGCACAAACATCGACATATTGTCGAAGTTGGTTTAAGTATGTTAGCTCATTTGAATTTACCTGTGATATATTGGGAAGATGCATTTCAAACTGCTGCCTTTGTAATAAACATGCTTCCAACACTTGTTTTAAAACACAAGTCCCCTTTTGAAATGATTTATCATAGAGTTTCTGACTATCATTTTATGTGTGTGTTCGGCTATGCTTGCTGGCTGAACTTAAGATCTTATAATAACAATAAACTCAATTTCAGATCTAAAACCTGCATTTTCATTGGCTATAGTCTTTGTCATCAAAGGCACAAGTGTCTCGATCTCTCTACTAGTAAAATATATGTTTCTATACATGTTATCTTTAATAAAACACTCTTCCGTTACTCCAAATAGTTTGGTTCCGTGGTCAATATAACCTAATCATTCGATTTTGTGTATTTTCTCGTTCAAATAAGTGTCCCACAATCCACATGTTCAACAAGTTTGCAGCCTAACCACATTTCTACATGCACACAATCTGCACCCTTTGTGTCTATTTTTGCAGGAACAGATCAAGGTACATCTACAGAGATTCCTCGTGTTGAAATTCCACCACAACATGCTGTTACACAATTTGCCCCTACCAACGTTCACTCGATAGTCACAAGATAAGAATAATATTCATCGACCTCGACAATCAAGTGATGATTTTATTCGGTATCCATTACCGAGAGCATTAATAGCACAAAATGCTCCAACGGAAGTATAACTCACTTCATACAGCCAGGCATCGAAATCAATTCATTGGAGAAAAGCCATGAATAGAGAATTTTCGGCCTTGCTGCAAAATGACACTTGGTCATTGGTATCTCCTCTGACAACAGCCAATATTGTTGGATGTCGATGGATATACAAACTAAAAAAGAAGGCCGATGGGACTATTGAGCATTACAAAGCTCAATTAGTCGCTAAAGGTTTTCACAAACAAGAAAGAATTGATTTCTCCGAAATGTTTAGTCTAGTCATTAAACATGGGACTATTCGGTCAGTAATCTCTATTGCTATCTCTTATGATTGGCCCATCAAACAATTATATGTGCAAAATGCATTTTTGCACAGTGATTTGCAAGAAAATGTGTTTATGACTCAACCACAAGGATATGTTCATTCTCAATATCAAAACCATGTGTGTAAATTACACAAATCACTTTATGGCTTACGGCAAGCTCCAAGAGCTTGGTCTCAAAGCTTTCAAAAAAACTCAAGTCTCTCGGATTTCATGAAAGTTAGGCTGAAATGTCTCTCTATGTTTAAGGCATCAAAACCTGTTATATACATTCTTATATATGTTGATGATATATTGATAACAGGTTCAAGTGCTTCTGACATCAACAAAGCAATTAATTCTTTACAAGCTACCTTTGTTGCCAAAGATTTAGGAAATCTAAATTACTTTCTTGGCATCGAAGCACTTCGATGCTCAGAAGGAATTTACTTGACTCAGCGAAAATATATTGTTGATTTGCTTAAGAGAAGCAAGATGGACAAAGCCAAGCCCTGCAACAGTCCGATGGCCTCAAGTTGTCATCTTAATTCTACGGTGTTGCCCAGATGACTAACACAAGAGGGGGGTGAATTGAGTTGTATTTAAAAAATTAACAATTATAAATCAAATATACAATATAAAATATAAACAAAATATGAAATAGCAATAAATATAAAGAGTAAGGGTAAGAGAGAAGCAAACTCAGTATGTTAACGAGGTTCGGCCCCACTGCCTACGTCCTCGCCTCAAGCTACCCCTTGAGGATCCCCGAATTCACTATTCAATCTCCTTCAGGTGGAGATAGAAACCTATTACACCTTTGAACAATACCGTCACAAAGGATCCGTGTAGAACACCCTCTACACTTGCAATCACCTTACACGTGGTGATTTAACGATTCCCTGTGTAGAACACTTTCTACACGCACAAGGGTTGTACACACCCTTTTACTGATACAAGAATTGATAGTGGGTAGGATATCAGAAAACACTCCTCAATGAGTGAAATAAGAACAATACAAGCACAAACTATATCTCTCAAAATGAACAAGGGTTAAGGCTCAATGCTTAGAGAAGAGAGAATGAAAGCTTTGAATGAGAGTTGTATGCTCTTGGTGTTGTGAATGTGAAGCTCTCAAATGATCTATTTATAGGCATATGAGACTTCATATTCAAATTTAAAAAGATTCACATGTCAAAAACATCATCATTCATTTTTCAAAAATTTCAAACCTAATCTTTTTACTTTTTGCATATGACAAAAGGAGCACACTTTGCTTTTCAAAAATTTCAAACCTAATTTTTTACTTTTTGCATATGACAAAAGGAGCACACTTTACTTTTCAAAAAATTCAAACAAAGGCATCTTCCTTTTGCATAAGTCAAGAAAAGCATCAATCACTTTTGAAAATATTCAAATAAAACATGCACATGTGAAAGATGACAATCAATCATCTTTAATATTTTCAAAGTTCAAACCTTTAATCATGGCATGCACATGTGAAAGATGACAATCAATTATCTTTCAAAATTTTCAAATTTAATTTTCAAAATATTCATGCACATGTGGAAAATGTATTTTAATGTTTTATGATAAAAATATTAATTTTGAGCCTTAATCCTAATTTCGAATTTTGAAGAGATTTACAACATTACTCTATGACTTTAATGTGAACTTGTTCCCTTCTTGCTCATGCTTGGTTCCTTGATATGCTTGACTCCATTGTGTAGACAACTTGAGCTTGAGACTCCTTCATTCTTTGAATTTATTTGTTATCATCAAAATCCATGTGTAAATATATAATTACACAAAACTTGAAACCTTAGGTTCAACATACGGATGGCAAACCTTTTGAAAATATCAGTCTCTACCGAAGTATAGTCGGTAACATGCAGTATCTGGCATTTACGAGACGTGATTTGGCCTTTGATGTTCACAAAGTTAGCAAATTTATGCACAATCCACTTGATACTCATTGGCTTGCAGTCAAGCGTATATTGTGCTACCTCAAACTGCAGGCATATTCAGATTCCAATTGGGCAGCTGATAGAGATGATAGGAGATCAGTTGCTGCCAGCTGATAGAGATGATAGGAGATCAGTTGGTGCTTACTACATTTACATGGGTTTCAACTTGGTTTCTTGGAGTTGTAAGCAACAACCTACAGTCTCTTGAAGCAGTACAGAAATAGAGTATAAAGCGATAGCAAATGTAGCCACAGAACTTGCTTGGATCAAATCTATACTAAATGAACTTAGTCTGCCACCAAAGCATAGCCCAATTTTATGGTGTGATAATATTGGCGCTACCTACCTCACATCCAATCCTATATTTCATACTAGAACAAAACACATCGAAATAGATTTTGACTTTGTTCGAGATAAAGTCTGCATCAAAGAACTCGTGGTTCAATTCATTTGAAACAGAGATTAGCTAGCCGATGCACTTACCAAACCATTACCGCCAATCAAATTTAGACACGTTCAAATCAATCTGAGCATCCGTGATCTACCTTCTAGATTGAGGGGGTGTGTAGAGAATCAAGTTATTGAAATCAAGGATGAAGATTAGGAACTTGATCAACCCTAGAATGTAGCAACTGAAATCCCAAGAGATCATAACAGCAATCGTGACGAGATCCTCCGACAATGCAAGCAATGGAATTTCCAAGAGATCACAGCAGCAATCATCTGGAGCCTAAATTGAGGAAGATACGATCCCATGATCTTACCAAATTATATTGTACAGCTGTTACTAGCTTTGAATGTATATTTCCATTAGAATTCAAATGTAATTGTAATACTATATAAGCTATACGTATACAGAATATTGATTAACGGGAAACAAATATTATTCTTAACTTCCCCTGGTTTGAATTTTCTTATAATGCCATACAAGATGACACAAAATGATCAATCAAACAACTAGGATATTTTTTAAACTTGTACTGAATTATGGTCTATTTTGAAATAATGTTTTTGTTGGATACTATATATGTCTTAAAATGTAATTATTATACTACCTTTACCTATCATTTTCTAAAGATATTTGTTAAATTTTCCTATTTTCCCATATACATTACATGTTTCATTAATCAATTTTTGATGAAAAACAAATGATATATTTTTATTAAAAACAGTTTCACTCTGTTAGGCAAACGTACTTTGCATATTGTTATCTGCTTGGTATATACATATCCATACAACTATGTACATAGTTGATCTAGCCTCCTCTCTTATTTGCTACATAACATGAGGGGTCAGTTAGTATATATATATGGCAACCTTAATTAATTTTGCTATAAAATCAATACATGAGGTTTCTCCATTAATCGTTCATATGTACTCTAATGATAGTAAAAAAGCATAGTTTTGACCAAATATTCTTTCTTATAAAGCTATATTATTCTGACATACAAGTGGCCGTTTAGTTCATATGACTTTATTAAACAAAAAATCATGCGAAAATAATTTCAGAATAACTCAAACAGGAGAGGATCGAGGAGCTGCATGCATGCATGCCAATTCAAAAGGAAAATGTCATGAAATGACCTCATTGCAAGCTGTGAATCCGCATCATGATCATGGTGTGGTAAAGATACCATATACTTAATTCAAGCAACTATCAGGGACGAGTTGAATCGAAAAAATTATATAGCATCTGATATATTTTCTGCGTGGGTGTTAAGGAATCAAGTGAGAGAAAATAGAAAATAGAACAAATCATGCCAATAGTTTTAAGGTCTACATAGGGCCACCTGGTCGTACGTGGGATTCCATGTGTACAAAAGAGGAGCGTGCTTGGAGGCCGGTGTTTCCGACTTTTGTGTTCACATGCATGCACACCAATATTTCATCGAGGCGTCATATTTATAGTTACATATATGCTTTAAGACAGGAGGGGAAAAAAAAAAAACATCTCGATCGAGGAGAATCTTTAAACCACAATAATGAGACATTAGCTAGTTGAGATGTTGTTGTCGTTGTTTTTGTTTTTGTGTTTTTTAGCTTTTGCTAAGCAACCACTTGCATATTGTTGGCTACCTTATTTTTCCGTATTAGTTGATTTTGGTCTTCAAAACCCAAAATCTATAAATGTGAAGAATGATTGCAAAATGTAACATGGATTTATTAGTAATTTCATTAATGATCAAAGTTATGTCAATGTCAAATACTTGACTCAAACAACCTATTTGGATGGAAGAAAGGGAAAGGATTGGGAGGTGTTCAACATTTTGTTGAATGGCGAGCAACAAAATTGGCAAAATGCCAACTTTCTGTATTTTTTAGATACAAAACTAGCTAGACACTAACAAATAGTTCGGTCAATTTTTTCGGCCTAGACGGTATTTTTACACTCCTACATGTAGTGATGGGGTAGGTGACTGAGATAGTGAACAGATTGTCTCGAGCAATATGAGCATCCGCATCCAAATCCCTAAAAATAGGATTGTAACTAAATTATCTTTTCAAGAAATCTAGTAAAAATGTGCCTACATTCGATCCCCAAGTCATAGGATTGAAAATATTGTTACCATTGTTCCTATATTTGGGGAGCAATCATAATATTCCCATTTTTTTTTTCTTATGTTTATAATTCACCATCTAATCCTCATGAATAATACTAGATATAGTTATAAGTTGTGTAAACACCGCAAACTCATTTTGAAAAAGAGTGAAGTATACTATTAAAAAATTAATTTTTTCATTTGGATAATATATTTACTCACTTTTTTCAAAATGAGTGTATGATATTTACGCATTCTATAACTATAAATATCATTTATCCCTCCTCACACTAGGCTTTTTATTCATCATAGAAATAATAAATAGTAATATTAAATAAACTGGATATATAACAATTAGGAGATGGAATTATAGTTTCAAATTCCTTTTCATTTCAATTAGAATTTTTCGTTTCGATATAATTTCTAATACACTATACTTCCTTGTTCAGTTTTGCTCGAGATTCCGGTCCGTTTCAACCATTCCAGTCAAATTTTGACCATTCGGTTATGTTCTAAACTATTTTAACGGCAGTTTTGTGATCTTCTTATACTTGGATAACATTTTTATAAATTTTAAATCTAAATAGTATTTAATTAATTTTAGAATATAAAGCGTATTTACATAATGTTAATTTTTTATAACTTTAAATATGTTTCCTCATTCTGTATTTTTTTAAATATTATTATTTTTAATAATTTCTCTATTCTTTTTTTTTCCTTGCTTTTTGTGTCTCAGCTCGATCAGTTTAAGATGTTTTCAACGTATATTCATTTTATAAATTATCAATTCTTCCATATATACACACACATACATTATACATACTTACATATACATGTATTTATCCTATTAATTACTAGTTTATATATACATATATATGTATATAATATAATTAATCTCTAAACGATACATTGGAACACATCATTATTGAAATATTTCATTCGTCCTTAAACCGAAATAATCACTTGAACTGAATTTAGAACATTGGATGAGATTCATGGTATTTTTGAGACACCCCAGCTGTCTAGTACTCTTGGAGTTGGAGATGTAAAGACACACCAATTTGTTATGGAAAATTGTATTTCGTTGACATAAAGTGAATTAGATTTATCTATATATATTATTATTATTATTATTATTATTTTTAAAAAAATAAAGCGGGAATAAAGTCTCATGTTTTCTTCAACCATGATATATTTGTACTTTGCATATTTTGACGGCAAATTTAACGCACGTTATGAAGTACAGGTATTTAAGTGCCAAGAAAAAAAAGTACAACTTTTTACAAAATTGGACTCGGATGGTACTAAAAGTTTGCTAAAACCAATGAATAGTTTTGTTTATTTTATTTTTGTTAAGATTAAAGACCATTTGTCCTGGTTTATGGTGGCAGTAGAAAGCCCATATTGATGATCTGGACATGCACTACATCCATCTCTACTCAAAAGTGTTTTGGTTATCCAATAAATAATAGTCAGGTCTTACCCAAATGACAAAAGTAGTACTTCCAGTCTAAAGGTTCATTCTTTTACCCAAAAAGTTCTCACTGCATATGAATTCCAAAAAAGAGGAGAGCTCAAAATTATGATGGGAACTGTTCACAATTTATTTATTTATTTTCTCTGCTTTGTGTATTTGTAAAAAAAAAAAAATGTAATACAGTCGATTTGCACTATATGTACCAGGTGTGACTTATCTAGCACTGTGAATACAAGCTAGTAGTTGGGCATTATTTATCTCACATGCAGGAAAAGAGAAATTTGGAAGTTAAAAAAATGAAAAAAAGTCAAAAAATACAAAGCAGAATCATGGAGATGGCAGTGGTCCAACCGTCCAAGTTCATATTTTTGTGTCTTTTCAGTGGGCTCATAAGTTGGTGATAATGTGCTGCCTGAAGGGCAATCACTGTATATTACTTGTGCTGCATCTTCTATCATTGTCTCCAACGATACCAGGTAATTTAGTCACACATACTTCTTCTTCTTCTTTTAAATAGCTTTTTATGAGTAAAAATAGTAGACCAAATAAAGGTATATATACTCATAAAAATTAAACCAAATAGAAGAAGATTCTTGATTCTTGTTGCACTTTTTAAGTTTGGGGGTTTTTTTATTTCCTTTCTCGAACTAATCCTTTTTTAATATTGTTTATTAAGACAACAAAAATAAAACAAAAGGGGGAGTAAAAGTAAGTGATCTCTCTCTCTCTCTCTCTCTCTCTCTCTCTCTCTGTGCGCGAGCGTCAGAAGCAGATATCCAAATTGTGCCCTCTTCTACTTTGTGTTCGTGTAGATTGTTTATTGTTTGTCTCAATTGTGGGATTGAGAATCTGGATTTTGCTTAAAACAGCACTAAATAACCTAAAAGAACATCGTTTAAAATACAGATGTATAACAGAACGACATACGTATAGGAATTTCCTTTTTTTTTTGTTCTCTCTCTCTCTATATGTATAATCATCTTCTTCTTTTTTAATAAATATGTTAAGCATCACCTTTACCTTTTAAATATAGCATCAGTCACTAATGGTCACTTCACTGTAAACTGGGTTTACAGATTGACAATACAATTTTACACAGCGGTGAGCAGATGATAAGGCTACATAGCTAGCTTGGCTTTGGGAGCTTTGGGAATCCATGAGTTTCCCACAATGGTAAAAAATAAAAATAAAAAAAGAAAAAGTTGGGAAAGTAGAACAAATGCAGAGTTGCTTTATTTAACGCATTCCTTTTTGGGTCATAGCCTTTTTAGCTATGCAAGTAGAAGACACCAAGATATGCGCAAATGGGACACTGGTTTGCAGAGTAATTGCCGTATATGTTCCCTAATCGGGGAAATTTTTGGACGAAACTTGCTCAAACTAAAGTTGAAATCACAGGTATTTTTTTATGCGTGTTTCCTATATGCATTGGCTCTAGCTGACCTAGGGTATAATTATTGGTGGTACAGTGAAGTGAAAACAAGGGTTGGGCTGCATTTAAAATCTGCAGAGCTTAGGTTTTGTTTGTATTTTTCTAGACTATAGGGGGGGAGAGGTGGCTGGAAATCTCCATGAAAGGCCACTTCTTGGCTAAAAGGAGAGTGGAAAATGCATAAAGCTACTTGGGAAAGTAAAGAATATCTATACATCTTGGAGAAACGTCTTTCGGTCCCTCTGCCCACTATTTGATATTGAAATCTGAGGGCCCATAGATTTTATCATGTCATTGTCCATAAATATTTATTGCAAGTATAAGCCAAGGATTGAATAGGACCTGGGCTTTCTACGCCTCTTTTTTTCTTTTTTCTTTTTTCCTCTCTCTTTGCGTGGTAAGTAACTCGGTGATTCTCTGCCACTTGATAAGTTCATCCATATGCCTGAACTGAGAGAGATAAAAAGGTGCTTGGTTATAGTTTGAGTGCGAGCCATTGATTACTAAAGAAATGCATGCACGCCGCATTGTGCCCTTTTGCGTTTCCCAATCGTTTTGCAAAATTAGAGCATCCTCAACAAATTAGTCAAAATTAAAAAACATTTTTTCATGAATAAGAGATAAATTTAACTTTTAACTATTCTATTTACATAAGTTTCACATTGATATAGCTATTTTTTCTTTATATAATAATAAAATAATATAAGATAAATTTATTTTTAATTATTCACATCAAATTCTCATATTAGATGATTCATTATATAGTAATGAGTAATTAATAATTAACAAAATATTTAATTTTTTAATTATTAATTTATTTAATTTTATCATATTTTATCATTCTACCTATTATATGTTAATTAGTAATCATATTATAATTTTTTTAATTGGTTAATGTACATGTACTGCATAGTTCATCAAAATATGAGCACTTGATGCAAGATAACATGCACAAATCAACCTAGAAGATTTGGTGCATAGTTTAATGGAGGTACTCATAAGAGAAATAATTATAAAAGAAATAATAAAATAAAGATTTGATGGTGCTACAGTATACATCAAATTTGATTTTAGTTTTAGAATTACTGAAGCTAAAAACTACTATAACTATACTTTACCTAATCCAATGTAGACAATTTTATTATCCTAATAGCTAAAAAGTACATCTTTTTTATATTTAGATAATCCGGTGAGAGTGCTCTTACAAAGTCTAGTAAGATAAATTTCTCTCTATATTTGATGTTTTTCATGGTGAACTATATGTTTATTCTCTTACTTGTAAGTAGCATAACTTCACTCATGCCCTGCTTAGACTTTTTAAAGAAATATTTAGATTGAAGTTGAATGAAAAAAGAGAGATGCTATTATAAGGACTTTATACAACACACAATTTCGGTAGTATAATTGGAGACAAATTCTATCTGTAGTCTCAAGTGGGGGGCTGCGTGTGCAGACCAATTGACGTATGGGGGCAAAAGAGAAAAAAAAAAACATAATTTTGAGAAGTAAATTATTGTAATTCTAAAAAACTTTTAAAGATAACTGTATGAACTTGCGTGAGTAGTCCCTAAATAGATAATGTATGTAGGCTAACTCATAATTTGATTTGTAAAATTTAAATTTTAAAACTTAATTTTTTAAAATTAAATTAAATTACATGGATAATGTGTGATATAAATGTCTTAAAATAGAGTTATTTGATGAAAAAAGTTACTGAAATAAACATTGCCATTTTCTTGCTTGATATAAATAAATGAAAATATCATCGGAATCTTAGAAACGTTTGTTAATGAGCCCAAGTCTAATGGGCTTAGATAAAACCGGAGGAATGATTGTTCCCAGGAAAGCAAACTAGACCGACTCAAATTGGGCTCTAAGATCCAGTGCAGTCTACTTCCGTTTCTCTAATTTCGGAATAACTAACGGCAACAAATCAACTTGGTCCTGACGCTTGACGATTTGACGCTTTTGACCCCACCGTCAATCGATTCAAAGATTCTTCCCTCTTGCAATTCTCGAAATTCCCGATCCTTCTATTAGCTTTCAATATCCACCCACACACAAGAATTTCCTGAACGAAACGAGCATGAGCGCCGATCAAACCCACCCCGC